>JABSTQ010007448.1:0-129072 GCA_013358835.2 Ixodes persulcatus
CGGTAGTACTTTGTTATTATATGCCATTTTTCTTCTGACACGACTGGCACGTCACTGTCGAGCTAAAAAGTTTGTGGGCTACGTGCAATGCCGGGCCAACCTTCCTTTGCCGAGTGCCGCGTCAGTATCAAGTTGCAATCGTAAAAGATCGTTCCCGAAGCGCTCACTAACAGCGCGAATACAGCACTTCCCTCAAACGCGCGCGTCCGCTCAGAGTGTGAACAGGTATTTACGTGGCTCTTGCTGACACTGTCGTAGGTTCACACGTTATATGTTTGTAGCGGTCGGCTCGCTCCTGCCATCTCCGAGGCCGGTGAAAAAACGCCGCGGCGGACTTTGTATTGCATCTACGGTCGCTTGCAAACGGAACTGGACACGGGTCGCCTTTACCCAACCATGACAGCTTGGTATGACTTCTGAGGTCTTCACCGGGAAGACTCGCCGCACTTCCCAACAGGCAAGATCCCCGTCGTAGGAGACCCAGTCCCATGCTGTCGACTGTAGTGCAAATATCTCATTGAATTTCGCACAGCTGCGATGTGTCCATGCTATCACGGCGATGAGAGGCGTCGATTCAGAAAATACGTCGGTGACATCAGCGCAGTAAACCTACCGGCGCACCCCAACTCGCCGCCGCTACGCTCCCACTCTCCTACTGCCGAGAGAACTCCGGTTCCTGTCCCAGCGTACGTCACGACCGTCAAATTACGCCGCAACTTGTTTTGCGGTCAGTTGGAGAGAAAGAAAAAGTCGATATTCCATTATTTTTTTGTGTAGAAATATGAACCGAGACGAAAACGGATGCCTGTTCGGCATTCGATGAACGTTGAAGGTTTAATGTAAAAGTTATCTGCAAAAGTAAAAAGGTCATTTCATGGTCCCTTTAAGTTCCTTTGATGCATTATGGCAGCAGCGGCTTAACGAAACTGGCTGGTGAGATTGGTCTATTCGAAGGCAAAAACCCTAAGGCTGCTGCACATCCAGTCGTTCCAACCACGTAAAGCCTGTTCGTGCCAAGGCCATTGGATTCTCAAGGGGTGAGATATTTTCATAGTAAAGTATTTAATGTCGTCATGGTCCACCCCTGGTGGTTTTTCAACCCCATGAGCTATATAATTCCTCTCAACTTCAAAGAATTCTGTTACATAAGAAAGATGAGAGATAGAGAACAGGGATGGAGAAGAACGTCAGAAGAAAGGAGAGGTGAAGCAAGCGACTGACCGAATCGTCCTGGGCGAGCCAACGCAGGACACCTGTTTGTGCGGGAGCACGGGCTGGGGTGCTGTGCTGCCCAACCTGGGGGTATTTGAAGGAAACCTAGCCCGGGCTTGGCTCAACTGCCAAGTCCCCAGTTTCATCCGACACGGGGACACCTAGCACAGTCAGGCATGCAGGGTGGCCCTGAACCCACGCTGGGCTCGTGTGATGTGGTGACACCACTCACCAAACCACCCACAAGTCTCCTGTGGCAAACGCAAACCTGTAAAAGACATTCATCACATGAAGTAGATACTGATCAGACCAAGCGCGAGATACACTTCAACTGAAAAAAAAAAATAAGGGTCAGCTCAGACATATGATAGACGCCCAAGTGCGGTTGTCTGTCAAACCAATGTATTTTACATGCTCCAAGTGAACGAATAGTTATCATAGATAAGCTCAAAGCTACAAAGCAAAATGTACCCAAATACTGAAAGCTGCGCTAAAGTGTTTAGCTCAGCTTTCACTAATAATGTTTTTGTTTCACTTGTCTATCTAAATAAGTGACACCTCTTTTTCAGCTACAAATGGAATGTGCTCATGTGAAACCTATAACTTCAAGCTAAATCTGGGTCATTCCTCCTATGCAGCGAGCTGGCTTGCTCAAAATGAAATTGGGTGCCTTATCTCGGTCTCAAGAAAAAAAATTGTCAAGGCTAGTGCTGCCTAGCAAAGCTTTTCTTGAGGCTTCCTAGATGACCGACTGAGTTACTTTTGAACAAACCAGCCATAAATAGATTATGGACAAACAGAATCAAGATTAGACATTCCGCTGAAACGAGTAGCCAAGTGAAATCACCAATTAGCTGAATGCTCAGGCGTCGTAACCTGCCAACTCGGTAGCCTTCAACAAAAACTCTTTTCATTGCATCAGTTGGCAAAGTAGATGTGAAACACATGCACGACAAAGACAGGCATTGTATGATGGTTCCTACATCAATCATAGCTGCCGTCCTATTACACTGTGACATGGCACGTCCCGACGTCGCATTGTGGGGAGCTGGCCGACGCAAGCAGAAATTGCAACTGCATATTTTGGTCATTCCACTGCAGTGTCAGCTGTATGCAGTTTGAATGTTTTCATGTTCTGCAAAGTTACTGCAAGCACCATGAGTGATAAGGAAGGTGTTGTGATATCACCATCTCAACTACAAACAAAGCATTGCAACGACAATGATGCCGAGAAGCGGTGCTAAAATTCTGAAAGGCAGTGCATGCTTTGGTTTTGCTGCATAATTGGTTTTGCTTTAAAGTTCAGAAGGTGAAGAGGAATTGCAACAGCCAGGGTCCTCTGGGGTAACAACCGCTACGAAGTCACGTAAGCACTGTGGAAGGTGTTAGCTGTGGCCGGGGCTCACGTTTCGCAATGACGCACTGTGCCTGTTGTCAGGTGCCTGTCATTATATACCTCGAGCAGTGCGAGAAAGATGTGCGTAGGTAAACAGTGAGGGCCAGTCAAGCAGCACCAAAAGAGGACCTGGAAGGGTACATGGGCTCATCCAGCTTCGACACCAGAGAGGCCTGAGCCAAGCTGGGCTTTGAGTGGAGCCTCAGCAGAATGCACGAAGGAGGACCAGACAGGCTTTCCTTCATGTACGTCACAAAAAGGTGCCTACCACACACTATTAAGTATATAGGAGGTCGAATTTGGGACGCAGTCTTTCCTCAAAATAAGCTTTAGTCACTTTCCATGATCCCGGGTGTTGCTTGGGGTCTCGTGAAATGACAGCCCCGTCAAGTTCTTGCCCGCAGGTACCACGAAAAATGCCAAAAACAGCACCAAGAATACAAGAACGCACGAGAGAGGCTTATTTTCATTCACATTTTCTGCCTTGTATAGGAAAGCGACGCACCCTTGTGGTGATAGCTGGCAACTGGCAATTGAGCAGGCATTATCACTATACAGGAGGCTATGCTCCATGACGCCTATCCTGGGGCCCTATGTCGCGCTTTTTGGACTCCCACGGCGACTAGGGAGAAGGAAGTGACGTCAAACGCGCAGCAAACGAAGATTGGATGTTGAGTGGTGAGAGTCGCTGATGACGAATTTCCGCAGAATAAAACAAAGAAAAAGTGAGCTTTGTTTTCTTCTGCGGAAATTCGTCATCAGCGACTTTCACCAATCAACACTTAATCTGTGCATGTTGCATTGTTGACGTCATTTCCTTCTCCTTAGTCGCCGTGGGAGTCCAAAAAGCGCAACATAGAACCCCAGGCAGGTCAGTCATGAAGAGCTTGGCACAAACTTTCTTCTGGTACCCCGGTGTTGACAAAGACATTTAAGACCATGTAAGAAGGTGCGAAACATGTGCCCAGTCCTGTTAAATGCTCCTGGTGCAGGTTCCGGTCAGCTGATTGGATACCAAGCAACGCTGAGCATGGCTTATATTATGCCGTACTGCTGGAGAGTTACGTGATACTGATCGTGGTCCACTCGGAAACGAAGCAGATAGAAGCATCGGCCAAGACCACAGTGGAAGTGCAGTGCAACATCTTTGACTGATTTGGACAGCCAAGGACACTTGTGTTTGACAACGGACCCAGATTAATAGTACTGTTTTCAAACAGTTTTTACAACGGTCATGTACATCACCCCACCACCACTTTTTATCACCCGCAGTTCATCAGGTGATCCAAGCATGCGATATGTGGAGACAAGGGGGCATTTATGAGTACTCTTTTTAACTGTTATTTGGCTACCACATGAGATCCCAGATTGATTTTTGTCTATATGCATTTGCACCCGTCCCCGCACATGGGAGGCAACCATCCTTTTGGTGTGGGACAGACTGTGTGGCCGCGCAGTTTAGGCCTATGGTGGATTCCTGAAATTGTCTGCTCACTTGATGGTATACGAATGACAACAGTAGGCACTTCAAGAGGACAGCACTAACAGCAGGCAGGTCAGCTCTGGACACAGCTTCCCCACAAGCAGACCGGACTGCCTGTAGTAATTTTTTGACGGAGAGGCAACAATGTTGGAAGTTCGGTGGTTCAATGATCAGGCTGCTCCTTGGCAGCAGGAGACATCCAAAAAGGGCTGGTAGAGCGGCCAGGTGATGGGGTATCCTGATGGAAGACGAGTAGTGGCCAGGGTTCACAGTCAGCGCGAACCCTGCCGGTGACAAGGCAGAGGTGATTGACTTTTAGGTTTAGATTTAATTAACTATAGAGCAGAACATCAGAACTGAAGAACAAGAATGGCAAAAGAGGCGCAAGCTCTGACTCGAACTTGCACTCATAATAGTACAAATAGTGTCTTGGACGACGTAACAAACCAGTAAAAGCCAATTATTATATTCTCCTTTGCTTATATTTTTTTTAAACAAAACCCCAAGAAAGACGTTCAGAGGGTACAGAATCAAAACTTGGAATATCCCCGGAACACTTCGAAATGAGTGAAATATGATCCATGATATCCGTAAATGGTAATCACATGCTTGTATTTTCAGCAGATGGCTATATTTTTTGTTCCAACTGACAGATTCTGGCGAGCGCTTCAAAATCAGCCATCGAGTTGGCAAGACGCATCTCGGGATATTTGCCCGTGAAGTCACGCTCGCAACGTCACGGGCCCATACGAGGCCAAGGGTATAGTAATTACGATCGTCGTCACTAGGTGGTGCCAGCTTCATCGTCAGCGCGTTACAATACTGCCAAGTGGAAATGCCCGAGGTACGGTGTACCTCGGGCACTTCCGAGGTACACCGTACCTCGGAAATGCTTCAGAGGTGCGCCAAGCGCCGCTTGCTCCCGTACGGCTCCATCAGTTGCGCCACACCGTGGTGTAGCGTGCCCGATGAGCCCGTGACGTGAGACATTCCAACAAAGCGCACACCTCAACTACCAGGCGGTATTAGGAAATTGTTTTATTTCTTTTAAAATTGCTCTTCTTGCATTTACAGACGAAAGACTGCTGTTTGTGAGCTGCTGTCATGAAGCAAACCATGTCTACACAAAGAAATAGGCACTAAATTTTTGCTTCCGTACCCCATTAAAGCAGAACGAAAAACTACTGCACTCCCATTCTCAATATTTTTTTTTGACAGTAGCTATAGAGAGACTACAATAATAAAAATACCAGAACACGACACTTATCTTCCAATACACACAAGTATTCAATGAGAAATGATATTGGAAAAACTTCATATCCGATGAAAGTTAGTCATATTTGAGATAGTTGCAGTCAGAGGAAAATGTCGGCTTAGCGGCTGCTGTTGGGGTCACAGGCATTTATGATAAAAACGTTTTCTTAGAAGGAAAACCGAAAGAGAAACAATTAATTTCACAGCACTGCGATTCACCAAAAGCACCCGTCTTGAACGGAGGGGATGCTAGCTCCTTCGCGTACGGGCAGCCGTCGATGAAGCTTCGTGTCGCGTGCTGGTGCACGCTGGTTCTACGGCATAGGGTTTCGAGCGAGGAGGCCAATGAAGACAGCGGCCGTCTTGTAAACACCAACTTCTTGGGAGGCCGGAGCTGGGTGGCCATCTTGCGCGCTGACTATATTCCATTCATCCCTAAGCTGAGACTGTGGTGAAAGCTACGTATTCAATGGACCAGTCATACATCCCTCTTTTGCCACGTGATCATGCTCCCGCTCATACCCACACACCGAGGACTGGGTCAGGTGATGAAAGGGAGGTGGCTGATTGGTTCGGCGGGCACGTAGTTCCCACTGCAGTCTCAGCTCAGAGCCGTGTATAGAAAGTTTGGTCAATGGGAGGTGCGGGCAGAGCCTGGGCATGCACCAGAAGCAGAAAGTGGGCTTGACATTCTCTCTTGGCCAACCAGAAGCCTAAAAGAATTCCTAGCGGTAGTAGGGAGAAACTGTTTTAATCACAGGTATATGTTGGTATATGGTTTTAATAAGCACGCAAGTGTGAAGTGCAGTGACCCTTCATGGTTGAAAATAGGGTGCACAGGATGTTACGATTATGATCATGCAGAAAGATGTAAGAAACAAATGTGCCGCTAAACTCTGTTTTGCTCGGGGAGAGTGTGACCGCTCGGACGGTAGACTCCCGGCCCTCGGCACACGGGGATTATGTCGATCGTTCTGCCAGTCGCACTCTTCCACCATAATTTCGGATGACCGTGAGTTAAACATCACACGCACCACATTTTCAGTCACCGAGAGTTACTCCGACGCACTTATTAAGTTTGTTTCTCGCAACCACCGCCAGGGAATTATTTCCGGCTTCTGATTGGCCACATTCGAATTTGTGAAGACGCCCTGGAACACGCCCAGCCCGCTTTCGGCCAATGGCGCATCCTCATTTGTCTCCTATACTTCCCAACGAATGGCCAAACTTTCTACATATATGGCTCTGTCTCAGCTTAGGGGTGAACGGAGTATAAGGCAGCATGTCTCAATGCAGTGAAATTTCGTAAAATCCAAAACCGGGTACAGCAAAGCGACCGGCCAAGGGGAAAAGATAAACAGGTTTGAAAGGCCACGTCTTGCAGGGCAGACTGGTAAACTGAACGATCACGAGCATTGGAACACTGTGAAGAACATCAGGGGCTTATTTACTGTTCTGAAAGAACTGAAGGAACACAAGTGTTGGAACACTGCAAACAACCTCAGAAGCTTATATACTGCCCTAAAAAAAAACTGAGCGAGCACGAGAGCAAGAACGTCGTGAAAAACCGCAGGGACTCTTTTTGTGCCCAGAAAAAGAGTTAAACGGTCGAAAAAACGGGATGGGCCGACAGGCTCCGACAGGCTCGGCCGACGCACCAAAATATAGCGGTAGCTGACGTGCCGAAATATAGTGGTAGCTGACGCACCAAAATGTAGTGATCCTCTGGTGGAGGGGCAACGATGGGTGTGGTTCGACGATCCGGCTGCTAGTTGGCGACATCCAGAAAGGGCCGGTAGAGCGGCAGCGCTATGGGGTGCCCTGACGGGTGACGAGACAGAGGTGACTGACTTTTAGGTTTAGGTTTAATAAATCATGGAGCAGAACATCAAAACTGAAGAACGCAAACGGCGAAAGAGGCGCCAGTTCGGGCTCGCGCTGGCGCTTGTAAAAGCACAAATAGCGTCCGTAACGACGCACAATCTAGTAAAAGCCAATTACTATACGCTGCCGCTGAATTTCAACCTGCTACTGAATTGGAAAGTTTTTGCATTACGTACGTACAGCCAGGAGATCACAACCACGACGGGTGCAGCTCAGAAACTCAACCAGTCCGAGATTGATGAAAACAGTACGGGTGACACAGTCACATACCTCTGAGCATGTTTACCCTTCCGATCCTCGGACTCAGTGTTCAATGGTTCAACACGATAAGATATACAACTAATAATTTTTTTCTTTTAAATATTCTTTGCAATGAAATACGGCAAAAAGATATCCTCACCTCAGTTCGGCAAACACCGACGTCGTTTGTTGTTGTTATGATGCCGCAGCTACACCATACCACGGTCCACGGCTTTCGTCGAGACCAGTGTTGCTGCTCGCGCTGACAAAATGTTTATTCCACTAATTTACGCGAATTGCACAACAGATGTTATCTTGGCGGATCTTAAAGGATCACGAAAGCTGAGGAAGAATATAATTTATAGTCTTTCTGTTGTTATCTAAGTTACTAATATTATTTACGACTGCCTGCACGTAAATATCATATTCGGAAGTGACCACACCCTAGTCCTAACCTAACCTGGAAGTGACCACACCCTAGTCCTAACCTGCAGAAAGGTTTTGCGGTAGTCAAAGCCTCCAAAGCGCCATTTGACCACCACGGGGAGTCATTTTTTCTTAGAGTGTACGGCAGATTTGCCGAGCGTTGATTCCTGGACGGTGTGTCAGCAGACAGTCGACGCCGTTTGATTCCCGGAAAACTTTCTTTTGAGAAGTTAGACGAATCACGATCAAGCCGCCGTATTCAAGGTCCGTCGCCGGAATTCGGTTCATTTGTGAAGCAACCAAGGAAGAAGTCTTTAAACTCTGATTTGTTTCCCCTGCACCAGCCGACCCAGACCCCTACTGCCGCATCCCACGTCGTGTTCCTACCCGTCGTGCACGGCACTCCGACGCCCTTCCATGGCGCTGTCTACGAAGGCATCGACGACAGGACGCATCAGTACGAGTGAATTGGCCATCACAATAAATGGATGCCGGAGAAATGCCTGCAGAACGTCTACTTCTCTCTCGAGGGAACGTCGCTAACCTCGTATGAAAAGCACGATACGAGAATCGTTACCTGGAAAGCATGCAAAAAATAGCTCCGACGAGGTTTCGCGACCCGCAGCGACGAGGACGCGTTGAGGAGTTGCTTCAGGCAAGTGTTCAAGGCATTAACAAGAACATCATCAGCTTCGTCAAGGACGTGCTTCGACTCAGCAACCGAACGGATACCGAAGCTCCTGAAGCGAAAATAACAGGAGATCCTCATGCAAGGGGTCAAAGAGAATATCTTTCGAAGCCTTGTGCACAGTCCACTTGCGGCCGTCGAACAATTCGTGACTGAGGCCACAAGCACCGAACGTGCCCTCCAGGCACGAGCCTCGCACTACCAGCGAATAGCTGGAGTCCCTATATTCACGTCGTCAAGGTGCTACGTTGCCTCTAGTTCATTGAATCTGCGTGAGGTCATCAGGGACTTCGTCCGGGAGGAGCTCCGAAAGCTGCTCCCCGCTGCTGAGTGTCCGGCTTCGCTTTCCGACGCCGAGATTGTACACGACGAGGTCCAGCGGGCAATGCAGACGAAAACTCCCGTCAACGTGGCCGCCCCTGGAGGAGCCGACATTAACCTACGCCACCATCACCCGACGATCACCACGAGCTGCCCGCCAGTACCCGGTGCATTCTCGACGCGACACGTGTCGCGTCGAGGATGCTCCTGGCGTCTTGCGTACCGGGTACAGGCGTATGCCTGTACAACGTACGCAAGACGCGAGGAGGAACAGCCCCAAAACGCCCATCAATAACAGTCGGCGCGAAGGAAGACGGACGTCGAGAGAACAGCTGACCGACGCCCGCTACGCTATTACTGCAAGGAAGCCGACCACAATTATTGGCAATGCCTACATTGACTCACGCCCACACTTCGGAGTGCGACCGCATGTCATTCGAGAGTTCCTTCGTCGTTCGCCGTCTTCGATGCCAGTTTTGGTCCGAGTATCTCTCGTTCACCGTCCCCATGATTTCGGCCTCTCTTCTGCGTAGGTCCCGTCGAGAAAGCCTATTTCCATTTGCTCGCTCCGAAAACCTAATTGGGGCAATTCCAGCAGCTGGAATTCCTGGAGACGACCGAAACGAACGTTTTCTAACAACGTCGGAGGGCTCCCACACTAGCGACAGTGTCGAATAACCTCGGAGTTACCATCGATGGTCACGACGTGACAGCACTCATCGACACTTCAAAGACGATTACATTTTGAGTGGGAAGCTCTGTCGCCGCTTTCGGAAAGTGATGTCGTCGTGAGAAGTCCCGCCAATACGAACCGCCGGCGAACGTCGTATCACACCTGTGGGAAGCTGCGCTGAAAGTGTGGACTTCCACGGGAGGTCCTCCCGTGGAATTCGTCGTCTTCGAGGACTGTTTCATGAGACGTCATTCTCGGAATGAACTTCCTACCAATAAGGCGCCGTCTTCGACCTAAGAGCAAACAAATTGACGCTCCTGAAACCTCTCGTAACACCGGATGATCTCGAGATGACGTCAGCGTCTGTCCGTGTCCTCGCGGACCACGTGAAGCTGCCGCCGCGTTCAAGCGTTTTCGTTGTTCTGACTACCCCGCAGTTTAGTGCTTACTGTTACTTGGAGTATAGCTTATGCTATTATATTTAAGGTTGAATCGGGACGATGCACGTTTAAAGGGGGACGAATGCACGCTGATATAGGGTGAAGCGTTCCCTAGAAGGCACTCTTCCCTCTATATATAAAAGATTTGTGTTTATTTTTACGCGGAGTGTAAAAGATAAAGAGGCCTGAATAACCTTGTCTAGTCAGTCTCGCCCTAGCTCAGTCCGAACATTCTAGGTCGAATGTTCGAGATGTCGACTTTGACACAACGCCCGCCACAGCCGCCTGCGGCACTCGCTTGTGCTATCTCGACGCTCGGTTTTTTGTTTTGTTTCTGGCACAAGCTCGCCCATTAAACCTTTATACTTCCGTTCAATATTTATCGTTCTGTCGCCTTTATTCGTGACAATGTGTTTAATTACCTCAAGATAATACTTGACAGGTATTCCCAACAATACATGAAATTGTGCGCAACGCAGACTAAAAGTTATTTTACTCCGCGATAAAGCTTGCCGTTTTCCAACGCACATTCTACAAGATTGAAACTTTACTTCCGTTTATATAGGCAAATTAATAAATTGTATTTATATGTAATGGTAGACTACCTTGGTAAATCAAGCAAATGCATATAAGACATTTTAACTTGTACAAATAATATCGAACTTATATTAAAAAAAAAAATATCTACACTTAATCTTTGTGGTGATATCAATGCAATTCAAATATCTTCAATAGTTCTCATGTGAGAACTTGCAGAACTTTGCCGAATATCACCAAGGCTATATTGTTCCACATTTTGTTTGATTACTTTAAAAGACAATATTTTTTTTTATTTCATTTGCCATAATTAAATATATTTTCTAGGTGTCAGGGAAGCGTCCTTGTGCATTTTTTTAAGATATGACTAAATAGCGAGCGGTGAATCTTGCGATCTCTGGACAGGTGAGAGAAGCGTCCTTTCTGGCCTCGGCCGCTTCAATGATAAATACGATGGAAACAAAAAATCTGCCGACCTTTTCGTTTGCTTCCTTTTGAATTTCAAGAATGGACCCAAAAATTTTATTTTTTTTTTGTAGAAATTAAAGTATCGCCCCAAATATTGTGATTGCATTGAGAGGAATACATACAAAAATACTTTTTACACTTAGATAGCAATACGGTATCCATGCTGAAAGGCGCGGTGAAGTATCGAGTCTAGTTTTTAAAAACATCGGAACGATCTACTGAACCTACCTAACCCAATCGGCACCTCAAGGCGTAAAATTGTCCGTAGGCACAACTTTTATCTATGCAATTTAATTTAAGAAATATGCAGCGTTTTCATGCGAAATAGTATTTTAAGACAAAACCACGAGCCTGGAAAAAACAAAGGTATGACACAAAAAACAAAGTCCTTCGCTTTTTCCTCCAGTCTCGGTGTGCTATCTTAAAATATGTTCAACCATCCCCAGTTTGGATGAGTCCTAACTTTTTGTTCATTGGAGTTGCATTTTATAACATTTTGTAACATCCATTCGCTTTTCAATTGTTATCGTATTCATCAGATAAGGCAATCGTCAAGCGTCGCTACATTTCCATCAGACGCCATTGACAACCTGTGTCTTGAAAGAGAGTGCCTTCTAAGCGATTATGCCGAGCAAATTTTAATATATTTAATTCACGAAACATTACCAAGTCAAGAGGCATGTTTTTGCTCACTTCGCGATATCTAGCAGAAGGACGTGTATAAATCATTTCACAGCGGACTCATGTAAGATAATAGAATCCACCCAACTTGGCATCCTTTGATAGATGCGCTAACTGGATTAGCTTGTTTTCCTTAGCAGCCGAGCAAACTGGACAGCGCTGGAAACGCGTGACGAGGGCGAGAGCATGCGGTGAACGTGCAACGTGCACAGAGGACTAGACTAGAGTCACTGTATGAGCTGCAGAGTATCGGCACTCCATTCCCCGAAATTGTTCTGGGCGCCGCCATTTTGGCTCGTATGCAGAACAGACGCAACTGCCGATCGTCATGATTTAAAAGTGCCACTTCCTCGGCGTTGTATTCGGTGTTAGGAAGGTCATGTAATATTGCTTTGTTCTGTCGCGAACTGTTTAAACATTTGTGGAGGGTGGAAAAGCGTTTTCTGTGATTTCAGATAATGCTTCAGAAGACCGGCAACCATGATTTTAAGACACAATATGGCGAAGTGTCGTTACTCTAAAGCGTAGTTTATTTCGTTGCACTAGACTAGACGGAACATCGGTGCCACGATCCATACCACAGTTTCTCGGCTACACCGATCGGTCACATCAGTATACACAGAGTGTTTGGCCATTCATTGGGACGTATGGGAGGCAAAAAAGGAGACGTCACTGGCCGAAAACGGGCTGGGCGTGTTACAGGGCGCCTTCACAAGTTCGAATGTGGCCTACAAGATGCCTGAAATAACACCCTGCCGGAGGTCGAGAGAAACAATATTAAAAAGTGCGCCAGCTAGTCACTCTCGGTGACTCAAAATATGGTGCACGTGATGTTTCAATGACGGTGTTCCAAGTTCATGGTGGAAAAGTGCGACAATCGGAACGATCCACATAATTCGTACGCCAGGCGCCGAGTACAAGGAATCTGCCGTCCGAGCAGTCACACACTGTCCGAGCAAAACGAAGTTTGAGCGCGGCACATTCGTTTCTTACATCTTTCGGCACGATCACACTCAAAACATCTCGTTCACCCTTCCTTCAGCCCTAATGTTCTTATTAAAACTGTTTCTCGCTACCACCACACTCTAAAAAATGCCTGTGCGTCTGCTTTCCCGCACAACCCTCGGAGAGCCAATCACCGCTGCTTACCGAGGCAACTCAGCAAATGACGATGCCGAAACATATGTTTAGACTAAAAAACGCAGTCTCAGTTGTGACATTAAGCAATGCAAAACGTCACGCTTGCATTGCTTAATGTCACAACTGAGACTGCGTTTTTTAGTCTAAACATATGTTTCGGCATCGTCATTCGCTGAGCTGCCTCTGTAAGTCGCGGTGATTGGCTCTCCGAGTGTTATGCGGGAAAGCAGACGCACAGGCTTTTTTTTTAGAGTGACAAGGGGATCCTTTCGAATTCTAGTTGTCCGAGATAGCATGCCAAACCCTCTATCTCCGTCTGGTGCACGCCCTTGCGTCATTGAAACATCACGTGCACCGCTCCTTCGCTGACCAAACTCTCTCTAAACACGGCTGTGGAACCCGTGTCGCCATTTAGAGGTTCTAATCTTAAGCTTCTTTAAGATGGCCGCCATGGGATCTCAGCCTTAATTTTGTGGCGTAGCTCAGTGCTAACGCCTCCGGCTTGCACGCAGCGGACCCAAGGTTGATTCCTGCTGGTGGTAGGCGATCCATTTTAAGACTTTCACAATATTCACGACGGACGCCCTGCATCATTACATACAATATAAAACACGACTCAAACTAAAGCATCAACAACTGACGTCATTTATAGTGGTGTGAAGAGCTCACAACAGCTATCGCTGTAAAATGTAGACAGTACCAGTTAATGTGGGGTGGTCGGTAGTCTAGCGTGTTAAAGCACCGCAGCTCGGAGCGCCTGGAGATAGAGCTCGCGCTGCAGAAGCCAGAAATCCTACCAAAGTTCAATTTCCACCCCTGCACGTTTTGATCTGTTTGAGCATCCTTCTGCAATGCGGTGGTGTTTCGTTAAAATCACTGGATCCTAGGAAAGTTGCGCTATTTCCTTCCCTGCCTGCTAGCCGGACAAAAAACAAATAGTGAAGTAAAGACAAAAAAAAACATCTCAATGTGATTGGCTGATATGTCTCTGTTGCCAAGGTAATCATCATTTTGGTCCATTCATATCTTTGAAGCTTTGAAATGGTCATTTTGAACCCGTTGCACCGAGATAACTATGAAGCATACAAGCACTAAAAGCGTTACTCGCCAATATAGGCGTATTTGGCGCTGCGTGAGCACATTTACTTATCAATGCTGCTTAAATCCACTCATTTATTACATTTCTACTGTTGTTCTTGCGTATTTAAGGACTGGAAAATTATTTTCTTTTGTGCCGCCAAGAACTGGTGTTGCATGCGGAGGTAGTGCTCCCTTTTCGCTGGTGTGCGGATAATCACTGGAGGCCATATTTGAGGGCGGTGTTTAGAACGCATGCTCAGACCGAGCCATATTAACAGGCTGCTAAGGCTGGCAAACTTGAGGGTGCGGAATGCACGTTGCACAAGAACTGCGGAGGCTCGACTTCAGCATGCGCTCAGTAGCCGAGCACACAACTATGGCCGCAAGTGAATAGTTCTTATTAAGCTAACCATCACCCACGAATTTAGATCGGCTCACCAATAATACAGAGGTCAAGGAAAAACTGATCATTCAATGAACTATAATGGCGGCGATATGGCGAGCTGGCTGTACATTCCCTGCATTCAGTGACACTATGTATCACGACTGCGTGGTGCCCGTCAAAAACCTCTGGCTAGCTGTTTTACTGCGATGGCAAAACTTCTTATCTATAGACAAGACATCACGCGCCCACTAAAGCTGACTAACTACCGGATGTATAAACATACGCACAAGACAGTTAATTTATTTATTATGCGTAGTATTTTTTTAAAGCGAGCGTAACTGGATAATGAAAACTTTTAACAGTCCGCTCGTAGAGCTTTGCGTTGTTATACTCCGTGCACTCTTAAGTTGAGACTGCAGCCAATTCCGCAAGCACGAAAGCACTAGATTGCTTCTTTTGAACGTATCCCGCAGAACGAGAGCTAGCGCAAGAAACAAACATGTCCCAGAAACAGGAGCGCGAGCTAGATCGCTCTTTTGGATGTGGTTTCAGTTTAAACGTAAGGGTTGAATAAAGCATAGCGAGAGCTCGTGCCGCTATTTCGAAGGAAGCGTGGATTGGAGACGCATCCGCTAGGAACCCAGCCCGGTGCGTACGGTCTTTTTGAACTGTCGAATCTCACGACACCCCGTCTAAAACCGACGCGTATCGTTGGCTGAAGAAAGAAATCTAGATGGTGTCGAATCCAAGTTGAGTAAGCTCAATCAACGCTCACTGTTAGCGCGTGCGCTTCCACGCACTCATATATACCTTTTTATGATCATCCGTGAGCAAAGGAGCATGCTGCATGGGCTGGCGTCAGCGAAAGAAACTTTTGAAGCATGAAATTCGACACGAAATTGCATATTTTACGGGCATTCGCCATCGCCCTCCTTTTAGTTATTTACTTCGAATCTTTTGTACCCACAATGTGAACGCCTTGCCTGTAGCGCGTGCAACTACATTTCCAGCGAGTTCCTTAGGTCTCGAAAATTTGATTGTGATCTTATATGTCCGTCTGGTAATACAACTAAACTTTGCCCCTGTCTTTGACAGCTGAAGACATGCCTTGAGCAAGATTATTGCTGCAGTGTGAAAATGTTTTTACAACCCTGATATGTTTGTTTGTATAAGTTAGTTTGAAGGATGGCAAGTTATTCTTGCTAGTGCACGCTGCTCACTCGTGCATTTTGCCTGTCACAAAAACAATAAGTCAATATGAAAGCAAAATCAAGGCTTCTATTTGAGAGGTCTTGAGCTAAGACAGAGACCGACTCAGTGGGCGTGAATATCAAGCTCTTTCCTTAACATTCCTCATTTCTTCTAGTTTTCTATTTAGATGCGATGATACTGGAAGTGCCTCTGCAGTGAAACCAAGCTTAAACTTGTCTTCACTCGAATCATTACAAATCTAACACTGTCATCCAAGTGTTAGAAGTTAATTACTAGATAATCCCGCACAATTGTCTCGAGTCATCAACAACTGCTATTTTCAACACATATCTGGTCACACAAACACATAAAACAAATCATCCCTGCCTCCCGGGATTGTGGACTAGAACGCTCGTCCAGCGAGAGTTGTGTCAGTTGCCGATCCCAGAATTTAGCAAAGAAAAAAATTCAATAATTCTACTATTTGCTACAGATGTATAAGTTTAAGATAAACTCTTGTTTTGCTGTTGTTTGGTTCAAGAATGAGTGTTCTTTTGTTTCTTTCGTCATTTGTAGTTATCGTTTTTTTTAGCCTACGCGAATCTTGTTCCCTTTGCCTCCTACTTATGTAATGCCCTCGAAAAAGGACCTTTCAAAACGAATCATTGAAAACAAGAATGAAAAACATAACTTTCCCCTTTTAGGCATTTTGGAAAATGGAGGGGCGGTTTCTGAAGAAATCAGTGCCTTCTGATTCGTTGTTCAACGCAGAACATAAGCCAATTCAAACGAAATCGTTTCGAGAAAAAACAAATTGGCGGCGAATGAACAAAATTTAAGTAACGTCGAAAGGAACCTCAGTGTTCGACTACTCCAAGCTCTACCTGGGCCTCCAACAAAGACGGCGAGACTTTCTCCGATTGGACAACTGACTCCGACTCTGTTAAAGTTTTCCACCTCAACAATTGTATCTTTTTGCCGAAACCTGGCTTCTTTCGGTAATGGGCTTCTACTTGGCAGGAATCTTCACTTCCCCCCCCCCCCCCCATGTTTCTTTTCTTTTTCTTGCCCTCTAAGGTTTTTTTCTTTTTTTTAGCATCCGCGATTCGCTGCGCACTTCAAGATACAGTCCAGAAGCCACTTTAGAAATTGAATTTTGGTGAACGGGCGGGCAGCGTCGAGTAGCAGTAAGCAAGGAACGTACAGTTTTCACGCGAAGGCACGACCTGATGTGCTGCCGCCTTTGGGGAGGTAGCACTGCGGTGCAGTTAAACTGACCGAGGTCAAGCATGGCCGCGGCAAGGTCTCCCTACCCGCGTGTCAGCAACTGGGGCACGCGCAGATCGCCGAAGGAGAGAGAAGCGAAAAGAAGAACACCGGGAGGGAAGGAACTCCTGCTACGAGCAAGTTTCGGGCCGAGACTCCGGCGAGGCAGTAACCATGGATTGTTTGTTCCGGGCTGGAAAGAGTGGCAGTAGAGCCGACTTCTAGGGGGCGGGAAGCCGCTTGCGATTCTCCCCAGCGTTTTGTCTGGACCGACCGACTACGCCGCTTTGGCTTTGTGCTGTAATTTATTGATGCTCGCTCCTTGTCTGCTTTCTTGTCTTGCGCACGTTTTCTTTCCCCTTCCTATTGATCTCTACCCGGGCCCTTCCTCCCCTTTTGGGCCTTTCCTAGAATCACCTTTGTGTGTACGTTCGTTGCCTCGCTCTCCGCTTGCTTTCCTGGTCTACATCTTTATTTATATCGTTGGTTCTTTTATCTATTCATTCACTTATTCCGGTGTCTGTGTTGCGATGCGGTTAGCTCGGTTGCTCTCTCCAAATAAAAGAATACAATCTTATCGCTACCCCGGTTACTTCATAATTGCGAAAGGAAATCAGGTGGGGACCTTTGTTTCTTCGTTTACTTTTGTCGTCTTCTTGAGTTCCTATCTTTATTTATACGAAATGCCCGGTTATGTCCTTGGCGCTGGCTAGCAGTGGGGTTCTCCGAATGGGGACTACACACTGTTTGTTATATTTTGGTGCATTGCGTCACAGTTTAGCGAAGAATGCAGTGAAGCGTATAAGTGCATGCTATTTGATTTTTATCGCGGTTGCACTGCACCAAATTTCGCGCAGTAGGATCGTTAGCCAAAGATATTCGCCGCTGCTTGAAGCTTCTGCAGAACAGAGCATATTTGTTTCCGTTGATTAGGTATTTGTCCTTTAGAGCATTTTTGGCTGCACTGTAATGAAATACGGTATCACGTCTGACTTCACTTAGTACCAAAACGCTAGTCTCGAGGGTACGGATTAAATAGTTATTCGTATCTCATAGCAGCAATATAATTTTAACCGATCAGTTGTTCGAGCTTCTCAGTCGATCTAGTAGAAAATGCGTGTCCTAGAAATAGGGTCACTTATCAATATGTTTATTAAGCAAACTTTTTTTTTTTTACTACGCACGGAAAGATGAATATCCAAATGTCCTTCGTTATGCTACACACACGAGTTGTAGCCGTTACTGAAAAAAGTATCAAAATACGTTACTCATTGCTTGGAAATAAAATGAACGTGTTACGCCTACATTGACTGAGAATAAAAGAAACGCGTTACCGTTACAGTTACCGAAAAATAGTAATTAAAGTTACTGTATTTATTTATCAGTTCTGGCCATGCCTCCCTGATATTGCGAACACGTATCTCGTTACTTAAATGCACATGCGAATCAACAGTTGCATACACCGTATCGGTGTAATGTTATGCAACTACTCATACACGGAGCGTCCCTGAGAGATGGCGGAAGCGTTCGCTGCGCTGTAAACAAAGAGAATAAGAGTTTGAATAATTTGAATGAAACACTAATGTCAGTAGTAGTACACACGCGGCATAAAGGCTAAAACATACAGTTTTTTTTTTTTAATATTACGCGTAGTTTTTTTTTTAGAAATTAGATCACGCGAGAATTAGCGGAAAGCACGAACAGCAACAAAATTGTTGGTAACTAGACGACAATCCAAGGGTATTAAAAGGCCACTCTTTATCGTGCGCGTAGTGCACATGGGCTCTGACTTTGGTCTAGGTGTGAGCGATAGCGTTCTCAACAGCTGATTGGACGTGGCGCCACCTCTTGTGCGTAATCAACCAATAAGAAATTTTTTACCCGTTCGCTAGCTCACAACCGGACAAGATTTTGATGAGGACGTCTCGCGAACACACGAAGTGCGAAGGAGGTCTCGTGGCCTCTGATCATCTTGTCCTACGTACTCCTTCACCTACCGGTCGATGTTAGCTTGTGTACGATAGCAGAACACCTTGAGATTAGCATCTGAAGCACTGGATTCAGTGGCTTCAAACGTTATTTAGCAGACGATTACAATTTAAGCCTGTATCCGATCTAACTTCGTCGCTGCGCTGGAATTTTAGCGGACAATAAACTTTTTTTTTTTCTATATGTAAGACAAAAAGGTACGGTGTTCTTTTTTTTTCTTCTAAAACTAGAAATAAAAAAACAAATTGTAGCAGATAAACGACGTTCTTCACTCGCAAAAGCTGACGTCAACGCCGTCTTGACTCACTCCTCGAGAGTCAAATCAAGGCTGACCAGACTCTAAAGCTATTCTTTCCTGTCATTGGGCCACCGTACGATCCGTTATTTTTTGTTACGTAAACTGTTGAAAAATAAAACATGCACGAATTAAATTTGGCTCATTGTTGCCTACGATACTCTTGCTGGTTGTAATTCAATCACAAAATAAAAGTTTCAAAATCACCCGAGTGTCTAATTATGTAGCAATCTCCTGCGGTTTCTAAACCAAAACACATTGCCATCTCATGAAAAACCCCTCATAGGCTGCTTCCCTGATACTTGTGCGATGTTTGTGGCATTCCTTCCAATCAAACAAGAAAAAAAAAAATTAGTTTCTCTACATATTGCGCATTGTATTGAAAGCTTTCTTGACAACACAGTTTTTCCACAAAAACAAACAAACAAAAAACACTAGGATATGGCATTTTGTGCTGGAAGGCACGAGACGAACGTCGCCATTGGCAAATCATATTAAAAAAAAAGCTGCAATAAAATATACAAATGAGTCCAGCAAGGCACGTCTTATTACGTCCATTTCTTACTGTTTTATTCAATTCATTTTAAATCTCACCAAGTGTCTTGGAGGGAATTATTTTACCGGGATGCCCATAAAAATGCGAGGCCATTCTATGCAAGCAGCAATGTTTGCCGATGCCCCGCTGACATATTATAATTTTGTAAACTTGGAAAGACACGCGCACTTTCCTTTGGGAAGGAAGCCTTACGAAAAAATTAAAGCAAATAAATGCAGGCTAAATATAATATTTTTTCCCAGCAAAAGCGCTCGTAAATCACCATACACTTACAAAAAAGTATAGGTAAAAGATAGGTCTTATGTGTTGAGGAAAGTTTGAATTCCTGCTCATAAGAAATACTTCCCGGAATTTCCAGATTTGGTCACAAAAATAATCCCCAAAAGGCTACAATTTCATTGGCAAAGTCGTATCCAGATTCTAAATAACAGAAGAACAAAATACCGTACGGTGTTCAGGAATAGGTGCCTTGAATTATATACCACGAATTTGTATTCTCACTGTATTTGTTTTTCTCTTAAGCCCCGATGCCACTATATTTTATGGTATTAATGATAAAACAAAAATTGCACACCTCTGATTGTATTGCAAATAATTAAATAGAACGTCGGCAGACACGAAAGAAAAATAGAATTTTCTTTGCACAAAGTTTTCTTCCGAGACATTTTGTTTTTCCTCCTGTCGACCTAGCGGTGTGTAAAGGCGTATATTTTTTTACGCCAGATCAGTAATACGTACCTGCAGCCGGCTTTCGAAAATTCGTCTACCTTTTTATGTGTGCATGTGTGCCTACGCAATTTACTTTTTCTTACAGGAAGATCATTTGCACAGTTCCTCGCGAGTTTATTTCTGCTGTACTCCTCATCGCAGCACAAATCCGGTGCTCGGTAACGAGCCAGGAGACGTAAAGTAGATTCCACCGCTTGTTAGTTCACTGTAATACCTCCGGAGTCCAAAATCCAACCATCAAACTATGAATAAGTATGCAAACATACGCCAATTTCGGTCCAACGCCGTTCTTTTTGCTCTTTTTGGACGAAGTTTTTGCATGCCTTGAGGTAAGGCTCACACTGTAATTTGGCATCTCCCCGTTGTATCCAGTACTGCTTCCTAGATGCTGATTTGGTGCGCGTTTGGCGGCATGGGTGCTCGTTAGCAGCGCGAATGTTTAGGCTTCGATTTTGTTTTTGTTTTGCTGAGGCCTAATATGGGTTTGGATTTTTGTGGAAGTATTTGCTCCCGTGTTCTTTTTATTCGTCGCGACGAAGGTTCCTGTTGCTTAGGAACGCGTAAACAAGCAGCTGCCTCAAGTAGCGGAAACATGAAAGGAGCCTAAACCTTTACCTCCAGAAGACACGCGTTCATTCCCGTGTAACTGTGCGAGTTAGTTTTTTTTTATTATTGTAGTAATTTACTGTATTTCTTGTCTTTTTTACTTTCGAAATTCGCACACTCTCGCATATAGTGACTGAACAGGAGAAATAAACTATTTTAACCGGAATTAAGAGTCGACGAGCCATTATATTGGTAAAACGTGGTCATACGAAGCGAAGGAAAAACAGTAGCTAACAATAAAGTATCAAAAACAGAAAACTTCAACACCATCTTTACTAATTGTATAATGTCTCTCCCTGACCTCACCATCTTCAACTTTTTTCGCTCTCAATTTTTACATTCAGAAAAATTACAGTGATCGTGCAGGCGAGCAGGTGGATTTTGATCGTGTTGAAAATTATCTGAGGCTGCGGTAAAAGATGGGAAACCCAGACGAATTCAGTATTCAGTCGAGGTTAATACTTTGTTGCGATTTTTCATTTGTGGTTATTGTCATAAGCAATAATTTATAAATATTTCCTTATTACACTTTTTAAAATACAGTTTTTTATATTTTTATATCTAGGCATAAAAAATACACTATTATAAATTCAAAAGGCTGGTAGAACATTTAAGGTTTACGGGGAAATGTTGCGAGTGTACTTTAAACTTTTTCTTAAATGTTGTGTGAACGGATGACTTGCCAACAGTGTATTTGAGTTTCTCTTTTACGGTATGTATGTCAGGAGCCGTACTTTACTGATCAAACACATTATTTTGCAGCCTGAGAATAGCTGAGTCAGCAGCGTGCGCGATTTCACGCAACTAGCTGTGGTTTAATCCCCGCCAGAGCTTGTCCTTGTTATCTTCATTTCGTTTGCATGACTCCAATGTTCCAGATCACTCGAGGTCTTCTTGCTTGTTCGAACTCGGAAACTTCTAAATACCCACGCGCATACAAACGGAGCTTCGCATGGCTGCTTGAATAACTCGCCTTTCCGTCTGCGTCAAAATATATACTGTCTTTGTAACTTTATGTTTCTAGGCACAAGTTCGCTGCATGAAACATTAATTTTAGGTTCTAATAGTCAAGTTTTTGTTTTGTTCGAGACGATATCACGAGTTGTCGGCTCATAGCTTATCGATGAAATTTAAGTTGTATCTTGACGCGCTATCACGCGACCTTAGCGAATAATCGAAACAACCCTCTTGCTTTCGCTTTCACTAGGTGCAATATTAATATTAATACGAATAATACTAATAATAGCTTTATTTACCTTGTATCAGCATGGCGAGGCCTGAGAAAAAAGCTCTCTAAGCATACTGATTGCTCCTCAGCCCCCCTCAGGAAAATAACAGTGTCGAAAAAGACATTTAAAAAGGACGCAATAAATTATAATATAATTCCAGTTACTATAATAAGGCCAGGTGAACTTAGGAAAATAGAATATAGAGAGAAAAAGACAGACATACCGCTGGCCTACCAACTGTGGTTTAATACTACCTGCTCTTTGTGAACCTTGGCTTGGTGTTTTTTTTTTTCTTTTTTGTGTTAAACGCCAACTAAAACCACAGCTTATGTCCGAAAATCTAACTAAACTTAAATTTGAATCACCCGTACTTCACCCGGAGATAACACCGCAATCATTGTTTTTCTTTGGTATTGAGCTTGATCGAGGGCGCGCTGACGCACGTTGCTTCGTTTTTCTCTAGGGCCAAGGTCTTGAGCATCTCTCGTGCAACCTGGTTCTTATGTTTTGCGATGTTGGTGACGCTGCTGAACTCTACACTATATTCGCAGTCGCGGCCAATAAGCTGGTAGATGACCTGCTGTTGTGCCTTTTAAAGATGCCGCGTGTTCTCTTGTCCTCTCGTTAATGTATAGACCTGTCTGGCCAATATAACCTTTGCCACACGATAAGGGAATGTGATACACAACCCCCTTTCACATGGTGCATATCCTGTCCTGTGAGAGATGTTACAGATTTTCATGCGGTTGGTGTCCTGGTTTACCTTACGGCACATGAAGTAAGCTTTGTTTGCTACAGAGCACACTACCTTGATGTCCTGCCTCACAGTTATCATTTTAACTTGTGTGTTATTTCATGGATGGAGAGTACTATTGCGATATTTTGGTTATCTTTTGTTTGCTGCGTTCCACTTGTGCCAGATGTTTTGCACTTCAGTTGGGTGGAGATCTCTTCACACACGCTGACCAAGAGAACTTGTTCCGTTTGATTCAGGACATTCAAAAACTATAAAACGAAGTGTTGCAAACACCGCTCTTCTGTCGGCCTTAAACAAATCGTGACACCATACTGAGTCCAGTTTCAAAGACAAATTTCCCGTTTACGAGACTCTGGATATCCAAATAATCTCCTGGTCAGCGTGTATTCGTAGCGACCCATCCGCCTCTAATACTAACCGCGCCCCCCCCCCTTCCCCCCCCCCCCCTAAGTGTACACCGACATCTGCAATGTGGTCAAATATCCAGAAATTATCAGATATAAGGTATCTGGTGAGATATTCTTGATGTCATCAGATGTGTGGATTCATGGTGATTTCGTAGCAATTCATCCACCTGTAATTATAACCCCGGCCCCCTCCCCGAAGGGTACACCGAAATCCTGAAATAACTTAGATTTATCAATTAGCATCACATTTACTGCGGACGAAAAAGAAGTTGAAACGAGGGCCGTAATGATGATGCCTCCCGTGTGCCATGGACAAAGTAGAAATCATACAAACCAGCACTACGGATGAAGAGAAGAACAAAGCAAGTGTTCGGTTGCTGGTAAGCAGTCGGGTTGTTCCTATGCTTCACTGATGATGTATCCCGCATGGGAGACGAAATGTCTACTCATAAATGTTTGACATTGTTATACACCTTGGAGCCATTTTATTTTTAATCATTAATCTAGGCTTCTGGAACATTTTTGCATGTTTATCATGCAACACAAGACATTTCTAAAGATGGTCCTTAGTGCTTCAACCATCTCGGTACCAGCTTGGCTTTACCGTCTGCACAATATGCTTGCTAAGTGCAACTGTAAGCAAACGCAATAAAAAAAAACAACATTAAAACTTCTTTCAAACTAATAATTTTTTTTTAAACTAGTTGAGACCGCTGTGTAAACAACAATTTAATTATTTTGCATAATAATTATCTAAAACTGAATTCATGCAGTTTCTCATAAGAATTTAAAAAAATTGCACTTCTATTTTATGACATGAAACCCTTTTAGTTTACTCAATAAAACATACCACAACATGGCAGGAGGTCTAAGCAACTTCAGTAAAGCTCCCTCAGATCTTCACTGATTATTTTGAATTTAGCAATAATTAAAAAAATCACAACGGTTCTCCCACATCCACCGTGCTGATTCATCTGCAAACCAGCTCTTCTAGATATATATGCTGCTCTTCAAATGAGTGGAAAACTAAAAGTTCTACAACAAACGTAAGCGCAGGTTCTCTTGTCCTGTCGCTAAAGCATCTACCAGTTTGGCCAATATAAAACTTACTACACGATAAGGAAATGTGATAAACAACCCCCTTTTCACATGGGGCGTATCGTGTCCTGTGAGCGATGTTGCAGGTTTTCATGTGGTTGGTCTCCTCGTTTACCTTACGGCACATTGAGTAGGCTTTGTTTGGCGCAGAACACACGACCTTAATGTCCTGCCTCGCATCTATCTTTTCTAACTTGTGTGTTTCCCATTAATGTAGGGTAATATTGCAATCTTTTGTTTACCTTTTGTTTGCTGCGTTCCACCTGTGCCCGATGTCCTGCACTTCAGTTTTGTGGAGATCTTTTCACACACGCTGACCAAGATAACATTTGGATATCCAGAGTCTCGTAAACGGAAAATTTGTCGTTTAAAACTGGACTCAGTATTATGGTGACATGATTTGTTTAAGGCCGATAAAAGAGCGGTGTTTGCAACACTTCGTTTTATGGTTTTGGAATGTTCTGAATCAAACGGAAGAAATCCTTTGCTTGACCGTGGTTCATACGTCCAGCAAACGTGCCTATCTTTAAATTCCAGTTTCAGATCAAGGAGCTTGATATCCCTATCCACGGGTAGTTCGTGTGTAAAAACCAATTCTGGGCAGCATTCTTGGAAGCGCTGCAGGACTGTCTGTTTGCATCCATTGGTCTTATCCCCCACCTCTTTGGTATGTAGTATCAGAAAATCATCAACATACCTAAAGATGGCCATAATTCTCTTGTCTTTTAAGTTATCCTTGATGCTCCTTCCACGTGCTGCCAGGAACAAATCACACAGTTGAGGGGCTATGCGAGACCTAATGCACAATTCACTTTTTTCTAGAAAGTGTTGGCCTTGGTGCGTAACTAGTGTCGATGTTAGATATCCACTAAGCAGTTCTAGAAAGGTATCTACGTTGATTCCCGCCGCATTTTGAAACGTTATGCTGCCTTGCTCTTCTATGATGTTGCGAAGAATTGTCAGGAGGCTTGCATGGGGTATTGAATAATACATGTCCTGGATGTCTATTGAAAAACCAGAGGCGACACTTGATTCATCTTCTTGAAGATAACAAATCAGTTGTTCAGAATTTTGAATAACGTACGGATCATTGCGATGTATTAGAAAGAGTTGCTTGGCCAAGAAGGATGACAAATGCACTTGCCAGGTTCCTCTCTCTGATACAATGACCCGAAACGGTACATCCGCTTTGTGCGTCTTTGCCGAGAGAAATACTTCCAATCGTCCCTCCTTCGTTCCTTTAATCGTTGTGTATAGGCTGTTTTGCTCGGTTTTCTTGCAGCAGCTTCATGATTGCTTGCTTTGCAATTCCTGCTTTGTTTTTGCTCTACCGGGATAAAGTTCTTCGCCACAGCTTGAGAGGCTTCTGCTCCATAGTTCCTGAAGTGAGCACTACAAAGCCACCTTCTTTATCTGAAACACACAGTTTCAGATCTTTGCTTCGTAGCTCCTCGATTGTGGAGCTGAAGCTGATA
Source organism: Ixodes persulcatus (assembly GCA_013358835.2). Taxonomy (NCBI): domain Eukaryota; kingdom Metazoa; phylum Arthropoda; class Arachnida; order Ixodida; family Ixodidae; genus Ixodes; species Ixodes persulcatus. The sequence goes on from JABSTQ010007448.1 coordinate 25,907, forward strand.
CCCGGGAGCTCTGGGTTCCGATGACTTATGAGGCAATCAATACCTTCACTTAATGATTTTACGAGGCTTTTCACCTCATAAGTTTTGGAATGCAACGTTTACGAACTAGGGCTAGCTTATCAATTGGCTTGAGTCTGGGTGTCTATGGCATACTTCGGACCTTGTTCGAGTACCTTTGTAGTTTTTTACGTGATGTCAACTACACCAATGACTTGGAGAGGCCACCTTTTGGGATCCTCTTTGTGTCGTCCTTGCAAGATGTTGCTTTAGAATCGGAATATACCGATTCCTCATATGGTTTCCGTTGAGTGTCTTATCATTGTGAGTAGATTCATGAACACTATGTGAGTTATCACATTTTGCCCACAGGACATCTGTGAGCAACCGTTGTTGGCAGCCATATTTCGGATTTTAGAGTCTAGGAGACTCGCATGGCGTGTACCTTGGGATGGCATTATCAAGCCAGAAGAAAGGCTGAACTTCGTCCAGGAGAATCTTCTTTTAGATGGATGCGCGTCAGCAACCTGGCTAGGCAAGTAGCGTTTGCGATCATGAAACAAGAGAGTCTGTGGTTCGAAATAATAAAGGCATATAGGATATGCGCTCACAGTGACTAGAAAGAAACTGAGTAACAGGCTGTAGTTGAGCTTGTTGGTGCATTATTCTAAAAAGGCCAGCTGAACTAAGGAAAATATAATACAGAGAGAGAAAGAGACAAGCATACCGCTGGACTACCAACTGTGGTTTAATACTTCCTCCTCTTTCTGAACCTTGACTTTGTGCTTTTTTCTTTTTTCGTTTTACAACCCACATAAAACACCACTTATATCCGAAACCCAACTAAACTAAAATTTGAACCACCCGCACTTCACCGGGTCATAAAACACCGTAAATATTGTTTTTCTTTGGTATTGAGCTTGATTGAGGGCTCGCTGACGCACGTGGCTTCGTTTTCCCTCGATGGCCAAGGTCTCGAGCATCTCTCGTGCATACTGGTTCTTGTGTTTTGCGATGATGGTAACGCTGTGGAACTCTGCACTGCACGCACATTTGCGGCAATATGCCGGTAGATGACCTGCATTTGTGCCTTTTAAAGATGCTGCATGTTCTCTTGTTCTGACGTCGAGGCATCTACCAGTTTGGCCTATATAGCATTTGCCACACGATAAGGGAATGTGATAAACAACCCCCTTATCACATGGGGCGTATCGTGTCCTGTGAGCAATATTGCAGGTTTTCATGTGGTTGGTGTCCTGGTTTACCTTACGGCACATTGAGTAGGCTTTGTTTGGCACAGAACACACAACCTTGATGTCCTGCCTCGCAGCTATCTTTTTTAACTTGTGTGCAGTGTTGTACGGAACGGCATTGCAAGGAACGGCGTTCCTGGAACGCGTTCCTTTTATGAGGAACGAAGGAATGCCGCCGTTCCATTTGTTATTGGTGGAACTGGAACGGGAACTTGTTACATTTTTACGGGAACGGAAAAAGGAACGGCGTTCCTTTTTTTTTGTCCAGTGGAGTAATTTTTATTTTGTTTCTAAGGATGAAACTCTAGAAGTAAGAAGTTTAAAAACAATATATTTACTAAGAACAGGATCGCGATAACGTTTCGTTACTTATTATAGGCTTTATGCTGCGGCCTCCTCGCTTGGTAACAGTCGGGTGCAGGCGAGCTACGACGAGCGCGAAAGGGTCATCTAAGGGGCGGTATCTTTGTGCGCCCGAAACACAGGCGCGCGTTGACCATGCCGCGAGCCTCCTCTCCTCTCTCTACCGCCTAAACCAGGGGGATCGTGTGTTAGTCAGAAATAGAGTTCCTGTATTAGCCCCGTGCGCGACCGAAAGCGTCGCTGTGGTCGGCCTTCCACGATTGGCCGAACGCTGACCATGACGTCGGAAAGGGGATTTATCATCGACGGAAATAAGAGGAATGAAAGAACTTTAATTTTGACGGTGTTGGCAGTGTTCCTCTGAGAGCGCAATGATTTCAAGCTTCCACCATGCTAATACAAACACCATCGAACTTGTTGTTTGCAAGGTAATGACGTCACAAGGGGGAACCACAGGAGGGCGCCACCAAAACTTCTCGCCGCTAATAGGCTCCCTACGGGAGCCAGAGTTGCGCGTTCATGCATGGCATGTTAATTCAGCTCCTCACGTGACTGAATTCGGCGAATAGTAGCGTCGCGCGTTCGCGCTCTGAAAAGCCAGTGAACGTACGCCGGGGCGCGTGCAACGTCTACTTTGCCGCACGACACTTGATACGGCTCCTCACGTGATCGGATCTCGGCGAATAGCGGCAAGGGCGGAAGCGGCACGTGGAATCAAACGCGCAACTCTGGCTCCCGTAGGGAGCCTATAAAGAAACTCTAGTCAGAAAAGAAGCCGCCGCCATAGCATGGCTAGCTGTCGGCGGGGGGCGCAATGTGCCTCAAAAAAGGCCAATCGCGTTCACGCCGCTCCGCGGCGAGAGTCTGCGGCGGCACATTACAAGGTGACACGAGCGGTGCGGCTGACGACATTTGGCGGTAAACAACAGTTAGGTTTGGCGGCGAATACAAACCCCAGCACCGCGTGGTGGAGCGCTAAAAGCGCCGGGCCATGCCAGCAAGCAAATCTCTCGAGGCGGCATCTCTGGATCGTGTGTTAGTCAGAAAAGAAGACCCCGCCGTGGCATGTCTATAGCTGTCGGCAAGGCGCGTATTTCTCAAATGCCTCAAAAAAGGCCAATCGCGTTCACGCCGCTAGGCGGCGGAACTCTCTGGCGGCACATTACAAAGTGACACGAGCAGTGCGGCTGACGATATTTGGCGGGAAACAACAGTTAGGTTTGGCGTCCAATGCAAACCCCAACATCGCGTGGTGGAAAATCTCTTGAGGCGGCATCTCTATGTAGCAGGCGGCATCTATGTTCGCGTGAAACACGGGCGCGCGTTTACAAATGGCGCGAACCCCCCCACCCCCCCCTCCCCTCCCCTCCCCTCCCTCTTTACCGCGTAAACAAGGGGGAACGTGTGTTGGTCAGTGGTAGCTGTCGGCGAGCGCGCATTTGTGACGTGCCTCGAAAATGGCCAGTCAGGGATCCCGGATTCGCCCCATGGTTTTACTCTGTAGCAAGCTAGATATTGTCATTTGCTAACAAATTGTATATTTACATTATTTACAAAAGAGCCAAAATCTAAAGATCGTGGAACGTAGACTGCGTAGCCCTTCGCCTTGTCATCTCGAGCTCCCGCGTGCAAGTGATGGTGCTTTCTCGTGCTGGTGGTCTTCGTCTTCTTTACTCGCTGTAGCGTGCCGCTACAGGTACTCCCCCCCTAGCGAGGAGGTGGAGGAGACGAGCGACCAGGTGCTCCTTTGAAGTGTACACGTCGTACTATGGTTGGAGTTGTGTGTGCTTGGGGTTGCTCGAGATGTGCTGGTTTTATCCTGTCGAGGGAAATTGTATCTTCACGTCCTTTCACGAGCACGGTGAAGTACTTGTCGCCATGTTTTAAAACTTTAAATGGTCCTTCGTATGGATTCTGCAGCGGTCGCTTCACGGCGTCTGTTCGTATGAACACGTGGGTGCAGCGTGACAGTTCCGGGCTGAGGAACACCTTGCGAGAGTTCCGCTGTCGTGTGGGCGTAGGTCGTAGTTTCTCGAATGAGGAACGTAGACGGCTTGCGTAGTCCTCTGCTGTGGTGGTTTCGGTGTTGGTGGTAGATGTTAGAAACTCACCAGGGATCCGTAGAGGCGTGCCGTACACCATTTCTGCTGTACTGCATCCCAGGTCACTTTTTAGGGACGTGCGTATTCCAAGCATGACGAGTGGTAGAGTTTCCGTCCAAGGCGCGGCTGTACCTTTTGTTTTCAAACTGGCCTTTAGCTGTCTGTGAAACCGTTCCACCATTCCGTTGGAGATGGGGTGATAGGATGTAGTGTGAATATGCTTTGTACCTAGGATCCGCGAGAGGTTCTGGAACAGTGTAGACTCGAATTGTCTTCCTCGGTCTGTCGTGATGGTGGTTGGTGTTCCAAAACGGCTGACCCACATGCTGACGAAGGCCAGTGCTACGGCTTCTGCTGCTATCGATTTGATCGGTGTTGCTTCAGGCCACCTCGTGAAGCGGTCGATGCAGGTCAAAATGTACCGGCAATCGTCGGCTGGCGGGAGTGGTCCCACTATGTCGAGGTGGATGTTGCTGAAACGCCCATCTGGAGGTAAAAACTTCCCGAGCGGTGTAGTCGTATGCCGACCCACTTTCGAGCGCTGGCATTGCACGCACGTGCGTGTCCAGTTGCGGATGTCGGTGTTGATCTTAGGCCAGATGAATCGAGCAGTTATGAGATGTTGTGTGGCTCGAATTCCTGGGTGTGAAAGTGAGTGGATTGCTTCAAAAATAGGTTTCCGGAACTTCTCGGGCACATATGGTCTTGGTTGTCCTGTTGACACATCGCAGACCAATGTTGCTTTGCATTCTGGAATTTTCATGTCTTGGAGGTTTAGTGACGTCGTTTCCCGCAGATGTGGTAGTGTTGTATCCGTGCTCTGCGCTGCTGCCAGTTCTTCGTAGTCGACAGCGTTCCGTTCGGTAGAGCAGGTGTTCACACCAATTCGAGAGAGTGCGTCTGCAACGGTATTTTCTGTGCCTGGTACAAAGCGGATGTCCGTCGTGAACTCCATGACATAAGCCATTTGCCGTATCTCTCTTGGCGTGTGCGTTTCACTGCTAGATGTTAAAGCATACGTCAGCGGCTTGTGATCTGTCATCACAAAAAATGATCGTCCCTCGAGGTAGTAGCGGAAGTGTCTGATGGCAAGGTAGACTCCGAGTAGTTCCCTTCCGAAAGTGCTGTAGCGGCACTCAGTGGTTGATAGCTTCTTCGAGAAGAATGCCATTGGTTTCCATGTTCCGTTTATGTTCTGCTGGAGGACAGCTCCGACGGCGGAGTTAGAGGCGTCTACCATGACTGATGTTGGCGCTCCAGCCTTTGGATGGGTCAGCAGTGTAGCTGTTGCAAGTTCCTCCTTGATGGCGGAAAACGCTGCGTCAGCAGTTGGTGTCCAAGTCAGAACGGCGTTCTTGCTTGGCTTTCCTTGCAAAAGGTCATGCAGGGGCTGGAGGATGGTAGCACACTGAGGAACAAAGCGCCTGTAGAAGTTCACGAGCCCGAGAAACTCGCGGAGTTTCTTTGTTGTAGGAGGTTGCGGGAACTCGCGGATGGCTTCTACTCGCTGTGGCAGCGGTCGTATGCCGTGACTGTCGACGCGATGGCCCAGGAAATCCAGGCCCTCGACGCCGAATGTGCACTTTGCAGGGTTGACGATCAATCCATAGTTTTCAAGGCGAGAGAACAGCTGACGTAGGTGGTCTACGTGGTCTTTCGGGTTGTCGCTGAAAATGAGGATGTCGTCCATGTACGCGAAAGTAAAGGTCAGGCCGCGTAGGACTTGGTCGATGAACCTTTGGAAGGTCTGGGCCGCGTTGCGGAGACCAAACGGCATCCGCAAGTACTCGAACATTCCGAATGGGGTTATTATGGCGGTCTTCGGGACGTCGGCCGGTTCCACAGGAATTTGGTGGTATGCTTTCACGAGGTCCACCTTACTGAAGATGGTTGCTCCATGCAAGGCGCCGGTGAAATCCTGTATGTGGGGAATCGGATACCGATCGGGGACCGTGCTCTGGTTGAGGGCTCTGTAATCCCCGCATGGACGCCAGTCACCGCTCTTCTTTGGGGCCATGTGGAGGGCCGATGACCAGGAGCTGGAAGAAAGCCGGACGTAGCCGAGCTCGAGCATGTGCTCAAATTCTTGCTTCGCTATCCGCAGGCGATCTGGAGCTAGGCGTCTAGGTCGAGCAAACACCGGAGGTCCCTTCGTCTCGATATGGTGGGTCACTGTGTGTTTCACCAGTATGTCCCTTGCAGTTGGACGAAACACGTTGGGGAATTCGTCGAGGATATCCTTCCATTGGGAGTTGGGCTCCACTTGGGGGAGGCTGGGCGCCTCTTGGACTCCCTTCGCAGATATTCCTTGCACGGTGAGGCGAGTCTCAACGTCGTGAAGCAGTTTTCGCTTTACATCCACCATGAGCGCGAAATGTCGGAGAAAGTCGGCTCCTATGATGGGTTGAAGAACGTCGGCGATTAAGAAAACCCACCGAAACGTCCGTCTGAGACCGATGTCGAGAGTGATTGACTTTTGTCCGTACGTCTTAATTGGTGAACCATTCACTGCATGTAGTGGCGGGGTGTCTTGTCGATGCCGTCGATCTTCCAGCGTAGGCGGAACGACGCAAATCTCGGCCCCCGTGTCTACTAGGTACCGGACCTTGGTGGTTCGGTCGGTTACGTAGAAAAGACGGTTGGACTCCAGGCCGGCTACACCATTCGCCTCTAGTGTGCGGCCTTGCCGTTTCCCGTGAAAGTACACGGAGGTTGGCACTTCTTGGCATCATTGCCGTGAGGGTAGTGGTACCAGCAGACCTGGTGTTTTGCAGGAGACTTGCTTCGGCGGCGTTCTTCGTTGGTTCGTCGACTTGTGCTCGAGGATCGGGAGTGACGCATGCGGAGGTCCTCGAGCTCTCGCGTGAGTTGATCCATCCTGGCTTCCATCCGTGAGTTGGAAGACAGCAGCTGGGCAATCTTGTCCTCCACGGCCGGCGATGGTCGTGCGGCATGGAGTGTAGTGTCATGTGTTTGCACAGCGGAGATGGATGGAAAGCCCGCGTCCATGATTTGGTCGGCCATCCGAGCCAACGTGGCGGTGGAGTCGGTGGTCGATGTGCTTAGTATCATGCGGACTGGTTGTGGTAGCCTCTGGAGAAAAAGTTCTCGGAGAATCGTTGTCTCCATGTTCGGTGCTTTATCTCCTAGAAGCTGTTCCATGCGTCGTAGCAGTTCTGTCGGCTTCCTGTCACCTAGTTCTTCTGCCGTCAGGAGTTGCTGCAGCCTGCGGTGTTCCGACTCTGTTGTTCGTCGGATGAGTTCACTCTTCAAGTATTCATAGGGCTGGTCTTCTGGTGGAGCGCGAAGGATGTCCCGAACGACTGCTGCCGATGACTGCGGCAGAGCGGAAATGACGTGGTCGAACTTCGTCAAGGACGATGTTATCTTGTTCTTTCGGAAGGTCGACTCAATCGTGAGGAACCAGAGTTCCGAATCAGCAGCCCAGAATTCTGGTAACTTGAAGTTGACCGCAGCGACAGCAAGCGTTGTTAGGTCGCCCGACGAAGCGGAAGCTTGAGTGACGCTCATCGTTCCAAATGAGCGCAGATGTTCCAAGGCGAACTCACTGGTTGATGGAAGCCACTTGGCGGGTAGGAGGTCTTGTTCCGAGTCTCGGGTCACCAGTTTGTAGCAAGCTAGATATTGTCATTTGCTAACAAATTGTATATTTACATTATTTACAAAAGAGCCAAAATCTAAAGATCGTGGAACGTAGACTGCGTAGCCCTTCGCCTTGTCATCTCGAGCTCCCGCGTGCAAGTGATGGTGCTTTCTCGTGCTGGTGGTCTTCGTCTTCTTTACTCGCTGTAGCGTGCCGCTACAACTCCTTGAGGACGCAACTATACGCGCCCGGTAGTTGTGGCGAAGGCGCGCATTCTTGGGAGTGCATCAACGGACCTCCTTCTGTCTCCTGTGGTTAAAGGGTAACTGCCACAATGAGTGCCGACGTCCAAGTGGACTGTCCCTGGCCATGGCTGTCAACAATGTTTAAACCTGTCCAAGACAAGGGCAATGGCAACATAACATACCAATGCTTGACTTGTGCACCGTCAAGCAAGACGATCGGAGCATCTAAGACATCTGCTGCAAACTTAAAGAAACATCTCCAGGTAAGTTTCATTTATTTTTCTTTCATGATTGGCAACTCTAGGGTGTTCTGCATTCTGTGTCTAGGTTAATGGTTTGTTATTTTGCATTAATGTTACGTGTCGTTTTCGCCAGTTTTAGATTTTCAAATGCGTAAGTACGTTTTTAACGTTGCTGTTGCGAAAGGGGTGTTACCTGGGCTGTGCAGACTTTCCTTTTCCTTTTAAAGCAGCAGGTTCTCCTGGATAATGTCAATTGTTACCGACTCATGTATTTACCACCAGACCTACTCAAATATTGGGGATCCGAAGCGTGGAGCAGAACATCCGTGCACCGGAAAGTCTGCACGAAATAACGAGATTAACAATTTACTAAAATAAAATGAATTCGTTTTTTTTTTGTTTTTTTTTTGTTGATGGTAACCCTGCTGTGTTTGATTGAAACTTGCTGATCCCGTGCGCTATTTAACCTTACGAATAGTTCATTTCGCAAAAAACAATACATCATTGATTTTTTTTTTGTGCAGTGCGTTATATTGGCCGGGGTTCAATAATAGCCTGTATAAGTAGAGCAGCTATCCGGTAGCATCATTTCTTACTGTTTTTTTCAGAGAGTTCATCTTCACAAGCTCGAGAAATTTGAGAGCCTAATGAAAAGAGCGGGGCGGAAGCGTCTTGGCGAGGAGACATCCTCGGCTAAAGAGCCTAAAAAACAGCCGGGTCCATATCACATGAGCGAATGACATTTTAGCGGACAGCGACATTTGAGCGAATTGACGTTTTAGTGAATAACGGGGGTGCGCGTTAACCTATCCGCCGCGCTGCGCTTACGCCGCTTCGCGGCGACAGTCTGTGTCGGCTCATTACAAAAATGTCAACCCATTTGGCCCACCTGAAAACGCCGCTCCGCGGCGTCCGACTATTCGCTCAAGTGTCATTCGGTGAAACGTGGGCGTTCGCTAAAATGTCATTCGATCAAGTGAGTGCCTCCCGTCGTGGAGGGCCTGCACGCATTCTCCATTGTCGAAGAAAATGCCTTTAAAGATCTTGTGGAAAGTCTCGCTCCAGGCAGGAAAACACTCTCTCGGCGAATGTTGACCGATCGGATTGACGGACGCTTTGAAGACATGAAGCAGAAGCTTTCGCTGGAATTGATCAGCGTGGATCACGTCGCTGTTTCTGCCGGTCTTTGGTCAAGCTTTCATAGGTGTGTTTTATTTCCTATTGTATTATCATTATTGGAGTGAGTGTATGACGTATATAGTCTGTTTGCCTATTGATCTATTGTTACAGGAGCTTCATTGGCGTTGTTGCCTTGTGGTTTTGAATCCATGCACTCTTGAGAGAAAAACAGCTGCGCTCGCATTCCGGCGTGTAATCGGTCGCGCGACGTACGACAAGCTGGCGGAGGTATTGTCTTCGGTGTTTGAAGAGTACAACATCCAGGGCAAAGTAACCTCTGTGGTTACGGACAATGGGTCGAACTTCGTAAAGGCATTCAGGTAAATCTATAAAAACTGATCGCCTGATAATAAAAAAGTTACGCTACTCCTTACTTTGTACTAGTATTCGGACTTCAACTTATTCTTTATTTTTTTTTACATTTCAGGATTCTTGGCGAAAATGAGACCAACGAAACACACGACGAAAGTGAGGCGCGACCATCAGAACTCACAGACATTCTTGACGCATCTGACGAATTCGACTGTGTACTACCTCCGCACGTTAGGTGTGCAGCACACACATTGAACTTGGTGGCGACTGCAGATGCCGCTGCTGCTGAGCTTGACGCCCAGTACTCTCGAATCGCGAACTGTGTTTAGAAAGTGTGCAGCGCTGTGGAGCAAGCAGGGGCAATCGAACGTCGCAGCTGACTCAATCAAAAGTCATTGTGGCGTCTATCTTCAACGACCGAACACAACAAGATGGAACTCCCTCCACGACGCCATGGAACATCTCCTCAAGCTGCACGAGGAAGGGAAGGACCTGGACCGGCTTCTCTGCAACTTGAAACTGCAGGTTTTCAATCGCCCAGCAGAGTACAAGTTTATGGAAGAATACTGCAATGTAAGTGACGCATCTTTCATTGATAACTGATATCAGAGGAACGTGTGTGATAAGTAAAGCATATCGCTGGTATTACAATTTATTCTTATTTTGATCACTTATGTTAAAATACACAGGCTAACCTACATATGCAGCTATCTTTGGATAGCAGCATGTACTTGCCTGTCTTTAGTACCTCTGAAAATAGACGCTGAGAAACTTCACCTCGATATCAAGGCATCTGCATTAATTGCATCTTCCAACTCGAGTTTCCATCCGAACGCTGATGCACCGCTATACTTCGTTTCACCTTATGTTGTACCGCAGCGAAGGCTAGAAGCGCGAGCTCATACCGTTGACAGATGCCCTTAGTGCACGAAAGCTTATGCCGCCGAGATGTGCCCTAGAGCAAGGAGTTCGCGCTTGTAGCCTTTCCTGCGGTACATCATAAGGTGAAATAGAGTATAGTATAACCTGAGCCCCGCGCGCGACCAACCTAGATGACGTAGAAACTCCAGTGCACATGTGTTGCTATTTCTTTTTTTTTTGGTGCGAGGCATTTCTTTTTTTTTTAGATTACGGTGTCAACACAAACCCACAATAGTCATAAAGCATTGGGTTTCATGAACTGTACCATTTATTTGTATATATGTGCCTTATGTGTCCTAGAACTTCAGAAATACTGAGTGCACCATGTCGTCACTGCATGGGATCATTGAAAAGAAAATGGGAGCACCCCGGAATACTCGATCGTGAAGTTGCGGTTTTGGGGCCGAAAAATTCCGTTTTCGAGCCGAAAGCGTAGTGTCTAAGTAGTTGGTCACAATATCCCTGTCTTAGCTAATATTAGTATTTTATTAGTATGTTGGTCGCAATATATTGCATCTTTGCTAATTTTAGTATTTTATTAGTATTTTGTATGTTTTCCTTCAGTTGCGAAATAATGCATCCCTCCACTTTTCATCACGCAAAAGGTCATGAAGCCACTCTCCTGCGCGCTGGACGTCCTTCAGCGACAGGAGCACATGTTCATTGGTTATCTGCTTCCTAGCCTGGCCATCCTTGAAAAACGAATAAAGTACGAGGCCATGAAAGGACTTGCATATTGCGGTCCCCTCGCAAATTCGGTTCTCGCCGGCATTGAGAAGAGGTAAGCGTAACAGAATTTGATTTTCAAAATGTTGCCCGTCTAATTAATTGTCCGGAATTACAGGTTTGGACACTTGAAAGGAAAAAGAGAGCTGGTGATCTCCAGTTGCTTAATTCCAAGGTTCAAGCTCTCGTGGATTGAAGATGGTTCTATGCGAGACCAAGCGTCCAACTACCTCAAGACACAGCTAGCGTCGGTGACCTCAGGTGCCACGGCAGATGTTGCCGTCTCCTCAGCACGAGAAGATTTGTTCTCATTCGGGCAACAGACCCTTCAGCCCGAAGCACAAGACGAACTGTCGCGGTACCTGCTGGTGCCAGTCGACCACCCGCTGTCACAGATGAAGAGCTTCGAGGGATTGCACCGCCTTTTCCTCAAGTACAACACGGCAGTGCCTTCAAGTGCTTCGGTGGAAAGGTTGTTTAGCGTTGCCAACGAAGTGCTGACAAAAAAGCGGGCTCGTCTTGCGGCTAGCAATATCGATAAACAACTCTTGTTAAGTTCCAACAAGGGACTTTGTTAGATTGAAACGTGGAAGGTTGTAAATCGCTCGTGCAACGTGGGGTAACCCTTTAATAAAGAATCATGAAATTGACCCCGCTCCTATTTCCAGGCTAACAGTACATTTGGTTCGTCTGAATCGCCCACCATAAACATGAATATAATTAAACGCTGAGATTTTTAAAGATGAATAAATCAACAAATAAAACCTTGCGGCTTCAGCTTTGCTTTGCTTTTTTTTGTCTCCTGGTGTCCTTCCATCACGGCATGCAAATTTGTATGTTGCCATTTGATGGGATAGATAAAAAAAAACTTCGTTTGATCTAATTAAATATAGTAATTAACAAAAATACAAATGTAACGTATAAGTAACGATACGTTACATTTTTTAAACAGTAACGGGAACGAGTTCCTTTCTCTCAGATGGAACTTGTAACGGAAACGCGTTCCAAAAATCTGAAGGAACGAGGAACGACCTTTCGTTCCTCTTCTTGAGGAACGTGTACAACACTGCTTGTGTGTTATCCCATGAATGTAGGGTAATATTGCAATCTTTTGTTTATCTTTTGTTTGCTGCGTTCCATCTGTGCCCGATGTCTTGCACTTCAGTTTTGTGGAGATCTTTTCACACACGCTGACCAAGAGAGCATTTGGATATCCAGAGTCTCGTAAACGGGAAATTTTTCTTTTAAAGCTGGACTCAGTATTATGGTGACATGATTTGTTTAAGGCCGATAGAAGAGCGATGTTTGCGACAGTTCGTTTTATAGTTTTGGAATGTCCTGAATCAAACGGTAGAAATCCTTTGCTTGACCTGGGTTCATACATCCAGCAAACGTGTCTATGTTTAAATTCTAGTTTCAGATCAAGGAACTTTATACCCCTATCCACGGGTAGTTCGTGTGTAAAAAACAATTCTGGGCAGCATTCTTGGAAACACTCCAGGACTGTCTGTTTGCATCCATTGGTCTTATTCCCCTTCTCTTTGGTATGTAGTATCAGAAAATCATCAACATACCTAAAGATGGCCATGATTCGCTTGTCTTTTAAGTTATCCTTGATGCTCCTTCCACGTGCTGCCAGGAACAAATCACAAAGTTGAGGGGCTATGCGAGACCCAATGCACACTCCACTTTTTTGTAGAAAGTGTTGGCCTTGGTGCGCAACTACTGTCGATGTTAGATATCCACTGAGCAGTTCTAGGAAGGCAACTACGTTGATTCCCGCCGCATTTTGGAACGGTATGCTGCCTTGCTCTTCTATGATGTTGCGAAGAATTGTAAGGAGGCTTGCATGGGGTATTGAATAATACATGTCCTGGATGTCTATTGAAAAACCAGAGGTGACACTTGATCCATCTTTTCGAAGATACAAAATCAGTTGTTCAGAATTTTGAATAACGTACGGATCGTTGCGATGTATTAGAGAGAGTTGCTTGGCCAAGAAGGATGACAAATGCACTTGCCAGGTTCCTCTCTCCGATACAATGGCCCGAAACGGAACATCCGTTTCGGGCCATTTGCCGAGAAAAATACTTCCAGTTGTCCCTCCTTCGTTCCTTTAATCTTTGTGTATAGGCTGTTTTGGTTGTTTTCTTGCAGCAGCTTCATGATTACTTGCTTTGCAATCCTGTCTTGTTTTTGCTCTACCGGGATAAAGTTTTTCGCCACAGCTTGAGAGGCTTTTGCTCCATAAGTTCCTGAAGTGAGCACTACAACGCCACCTTCTTTATCTGAAACACACAGTTTCAGATCTTTGCTTCGTAGCTCCTCGATTGTGGATCTGAAGAATAATACATCCAAGACATGTATTATTAAATACCCCATGCAAGCCTCCTTACAATCTTCGCAACATCATAGAAGAGGAAGGCAGCATACCGTTCCAAAATGCGGCGGGAATCAACGTAGATACCTTCCTAGAACTGCTCAGTGGATATCTAACATCGACAGTAGTTGCGCACCAAGGCCAACACTTTCTACAAAAAAGTGGAGTGTGCATTGGGTCTCGCATAGCCCCTCAACTGTGTGATTTGTTCCTGGCAGCACGTGGAAGGAGCATCAAGGATAACTTAAAAGACAAGCGAATCATGGCCATCTTTAGGTATGTTGATGATTTTCTGATACTACAAACCAAAGAGAAGGGGAATAAGACCAATGGATGCAAACATACAGTCCTGGAGTGTTTCCAAGAATGCTACCCAGAAGTGATTTTTACACACGAACTACCCGTGGATAGGGGTATAAAGTTCCTTGATCTGAAACTAGAATTTAAAGATAGACACGTTTGCTGGATGTATGAACCCAGGTCAAGCAAAGGATTTCTACCGTTTGATTCAGGACATTCCAAAACTATAAAACGAAGTGTCGCAAACACCGCTCTTCTATCGGCCTTAAACAAATCATGTCACCATAATACTGAGTCCAGCTTTAAAATACAAATTTCCCGTTTACGAGACTCTGGATATCCAAATGCTATCTTGGTCAGCGTGTGTGAAAAGATCTCCACAAAACTGAAGTGCAAGACATCGGGCACAGATGGAACGCAGCAAACAAAAGATAAACAAAAGATTGCAATATTACCCTACATTCATGGGATAACACACAAGTTAAAAAAGATAGCTGCGAGGCAGGACATCAAGGTTGTGTGTTCTGCGCCAAACAGGACACCAACCACATGAAAACCTGCAACATTGCTCACAGGACACGATACGCCCCATGTGATAAGGGGGTTGTTTATCACATTCCCTTATCGTGTGGCAATTGCTATATAGGCCAAACTGGTAGATGCCTCAACGACTGAACAAGAGAACATGCAGCATCGTTAAAAGGCACAAATGCAGGTCATCTACCGGCACATTGCCGCACCTGTGCGTGCAGTGCAGAGTTCCACAGCGTTACCATCATCGCAAAACACAAGAACCAGTATGCACGAGAGATGCTCGAGACCTTGGCCATCGAGGAAAACGAAGCCACGTGCGTTAGCGAGCCCTCAATCAAGCTCAATACCAAAGAAAAACAATATTTACAGTGTTTTATGACCCGGTGAAGTGCGGGTGGTTCAAATTTTAGTTTAGTTAGGTTTTGGATATATGTGGTGGTTTATGTGGGTTGTAAAACGAAAAAAGAAAAAAGCACAAAGTCAAGATTCAGAAAGAGGAGGAAGTATTAAACCACAGTTGGTAGTCGAGCGGTATGCTTGTCTCTTTCTCTCTCTGTATTTTATTTTCCTTAGTTCAGCTGGCCTTTTTAGAATAATGCACCAACAAGCTCAACTACAGCCTGTTACTCAGTTTCTTTCTAGTCACGTGAGCGCATATCCTATATGCCTTTATTCTTTTGAACCACAGACTCTATGTTTCATGATCGCAAACGCTACTTGCCAAGCCAGGTTGCTGACGCGCACCATCAAAAAGAAGCTCTCCTGGACAAAGTTCAGCATTTCTTGGGCTTGATAATGCCATCCCAAGGCCACGCCATGCGAGTCTCCAAGATTCTAAAATCCGAAATATGGCGCCAACAACGGTTGCTCACAGATGTCCTGCGGGAAAAATGTTATAACTACAATGCGTTCATGAATCTACTCACAATGACAAGACACTCAACGGAAACCATATGGAGGAATCGGTATATTCCGATTCTAAAGCAACATCTTGCAAGACGACACCAAGAGGATCCCAAAAGGTGGCCTCTCCAAGTCATTGGTGAAGTTGACATCACGGAAAAAACCACAAAGGTACTCGAACAAGGTCCGAAGTATGCCATACCACCCAGACTCAAGCCAATTGATAAGCTATCCCTAGTTCGAAACGTTGCATCCAAATTTATGAGGAGAAAGCCTCGCAAATCATAAGTGAAGGTATTGATTGCCTCATAAGTCATCGGAACCCAGAGCTCCCGGGTATAAGCTTCAGATCCACAATCGAGGAGCTACGAAGCAAAGATCTGAAACTGTGTGTTTCAGAAAAAGAAGGTGGCTTTGTAGTGCTCACTTCAGGAACTCATGGAGCAAAAGCCTCTCAAGCTGTGGCGAAAATCTTTATCCCGGTAGAGCAAAAACAAGGCAGAATTGCAAAGCAAGCAATCATGAAGCTGCTGCAAGAAAACAACCAAAACAGCATATACACAAAGATTAAAGGAACGAAGGAGGGACAACTGGAAGTATTTTTCTCGGCAAAGACACACAAACCGGATGTACCGTTTCGGGCCATTGTATCGGAGAGAGGAACCTGGCAAGTGCATTTGTCATCCTTCTTGGCCAAGCAACTCTCTCTAATACATCGCAACGATCCGTACGTTATTCAAAATTCTGAACAACTGATTTCGTATCTTCGAAAAGATGGATCAAGTGTCGCCTCTGGTTTTTCAATAGACATCCAGGACATGTATTATTCAATACCCCATGCAAGCCTCCTTACAATACTTCGCAACATCACAGAAGAGCAAGGCAGCATACCGTTCCAAAATGCGGCGGGAATCAACGTAGATACCTTCCTAGAACGGCTCAGTGGATATCTAACATCGACAGTAGTTGCGCACCAAGGCCAACACTTTCTACAAAAAAGTGGAGTGTGCATTGGGTCTCGCATAGCCCCTCAACTGTGTGATTTGTTCCTGGCAGCACGTGGAAGGAGCATCAAGGATAACTTAAAAGACAAGCGAATCATGGCCATCTTTAGGTATGTTGATGATTTTCTGATACTACATACCAAGAGAAGGGGAAGAAGACCAATAGATGCAAACAGACAGTCCTGGAGTGTTTCCAAGAATGCTGCCCAGAATTGGTTTTTACACACGAACTACCCGTGGAGAGGGGTATAAAATTCCTTGATCTGAAACTAGAATTTAAAGATAGACACGTTTGCTGGATGTATGAACCCAGGTCAAGCAAAGGATTTCTACCATTTGATTCAGGACATTCCAAAACTATAAAACGAAGTGTCGCAAACACCGCTCTTCTATTGGCCTTAAACAAATCATGTCACCATAATACTGAGTCCAGCTTTAAAAGACAAATTTCCCTTTTACGAGACTCTGGATATCCAAATGCTCTCTTGGTCAGCATGTGTGAAAAGATCTCCACAAAACTGAAGTGCAAGACATCGGGCACAGATGGAACGCAGCAAACAAAATATAAACACAAGATTGCAATATTTCCCTACATTCATGGGATAACACACAACTTAAAAAAGATAGCTGCGAGGCAGGACATGAAGGTTGTGTGTTCTGCGCCAAACATTGCCTACTCAATGTGTCGTAAGGTAAACCAGGACACCAACCGCATGAAAACCTGCAACATTGCTCACAGGACACGATACGCCCCATGTGATAAGGGGGTTGTTTATCACATTCGCTTATCGTGTGGCAATTGCTATATAGGCCAAACTGGTAGATGCCTCAACGACAGAACAAGAGAACATGCAGCATCGTTAAAAGGCACAAATGCAGGTCATCTACCGGCATATTGCCGCAAATGTGCGTCCAGTGCAGGGTTCAGCAGCGTTACCATCATCGCAAAACACAAGAACCACTATGCAAGAGAGATGCTCGAGACCTTGGCCATCGAGGAAAACGAAGCCGCGTGCGTCAGCGAGCCCTCAATGAAGCTCAATACCAAAGAAAAACAATATTTACGGTGTTTTATGACCCGGTGAAGTGCGGGTGGTTAAAATTTTAGTTTAGTTAGGTTTCGGATAAAAGTGATGTTTTATGTGGGTTGTAAAACGAAAAAAGAAAAAAAGCACAAAGTCAAGGTTCAGAAAGAGGAGGAAGTATTAAACCACAGTTGGTAGTCCAGCGGTATGCTTGTCTCTTTCTCTCTCTGTATTTTATTTTCCTTAGTTCAGCTGGCCTTTTTAGACGTATGCCGAACTCCTTCATATTCATATATTTTTGTGAGTATTAGTAGTGGTTGTCCTTTGCTTGTCCTCAGTGTTTTATTCTTTCAATTTTATGTATTAGTTTCTGTTTCTAATAAAACATGCAGAGCGTCTGAAGTAAATCTTGTATATACGAATGTGGTCGAATAAAATATTTTCGAACCACTTACTGCTGTTGACACCAGAATGCTCCACCAGTCAGGATTCAATGTGGAGGTTGTGTAACTTCAATGTCTTAGAGTAGAAAAAACAAACAAACAAAATATACGTATCAGTTTCATAAAGTAGAAATTTTGTTTTACACATTTTGCACGGATTATATCGTAAAAAACAAAATAAAACTGCGTCAACATAAAAAAAAAAGAAACAGTGGCTCCGGGAGCCGAAGAGCGCCCGAGAGCGTAGCGAGGAGCGACGCAAGAAGGGAAGATGGGGAGAAAGAGAAGGAGAAGGGTACCAGAGAACCAGAGCAAAAACGCCCAAACCGAAACCGAAACTCACTTGACCGGAACCGGAACTAGATTTTGTTTAATGCCGCCCTCTAGGAGCGCTAGCTGTCACTCGTCTATCTGGGCCGCTGCGGCCTATGGCAGGGTTCGCTCTAACGACGCTCTCGTTAGGGCCTTGGATCCTCGCTTGAAGAAGCTCTTCCGCGTGTTCTCTTCGTTGTTGGTTCGTGAATGTTCTTCGCAACTCAGCCTTGAGTTGCTCCCAGGAGGTAATCGATGCTTCGTGGTTCTCGAACCAGTTCCGGGCCGTTGCTTCCAAGGCGAAGTATGCATTCTGTAGACACTGTTCCGGTGTCCACCCGTTATGACGGGCCACTCGTACGTACTGTTGGACCCAGTCGTCGATGTCTTCGTGGCTTTCGCCGTGGAAGGGAGCCGGTGTCCGAGGAGCGACGGGTAGGTAGACGACGGCAGGAGCGGCTGGGGTCTGCGACCTGTGGGCCATCGTCGTCTTCTTCGGCTTGGGCTTGTCCAGCAGCAAACCGTACTCAGGATCCTCTCCCTTGGTGCGGCGGCTGGTCCGAGTTTCAGGTTCCGCGTTGAGTGGTCTTCTCACCGAGCCGGGAATCGGACTTGCACTGCGGGCCCTTGGAGGGGAATTCTGCACGGGCATGCGGTACCCCGCACCTCCACCAAAATATTACGAATGAACAAACGAGGAAACATAGAATAACTGGTAAAACTGAAACGTTTAATGGGGGCGAACTTGTGCCCAAAAATAAAAGGAGAAAGAAGATAATAGCAGAGCGTCGCGGGCGTCGAAGTCGGCTAAAGAGCAGAGTTGAACGCTGGGGCGAAACTGACTGTGGCTCGCCACGCGGAGCCCCTTATCTACATGCGTGGGCTTCTGGAATAATCGGCGTAGAAAGTTCGTCGAGTAGAACATTCGGACCTCGAACAAGCAACAGGATTCTCGAATTTACCAGAATACTAGTCTGCAGGAATAAACAAAAAGATGCGCCGCTCCCAGGAATCGAACCCTGGCTTTTCGCGTGGGAGCCAGGTACGATAACCGTTAGGCCACGCGCGCGCTGCCTACTTGGCCAGCTGCGCGCGCGGCAATATTACTCTATGGCCAACTGTCCTGGTATCAACAGCGATCAGCAAAAAAATGTAAAAAAACGCGTTTTTGTTTCGGCCATTTTTCATCTTAGTCAAGCAAAGTAAATCGCGGCTGTACGTCGGTTGACTCCGGATTGCTGTCCCGGAGCCTCTTTGCTGTGATCTTAGTTTGATATCGTTACATCTTGCTTTTTCATCTTGGCACACTTCTAGACGACCTTCTACACGTTGCAATCCTTGTCGACATGTCGCTGGTGCTTGAGACAAATTGGAAGTCACTGTTAGCTCAGTCCTTTTTGCACATATTTCATGTTCAGCATCTGGTATCTGAAGGAGGCGCCATGAAACCCTGGAGTTTGTTCAGAGGTACCTCAACATACTGTATTAGAGTACATGGTTGAACAAACCCCGAGACTGCGGGAAAACGACACGACACTAAAAAGTCTATAGAGACCTTTTAGTGCCGTGTCGTTTACCCGCAGTCTCGGGTTTTTTTCAACCATGTGCAATGTACACCAGCTCGTTTGCGCCCTTACATTTTGTTGTATTAGAGTGCCGTTTTGTGTGTTGTAGTTTTGTACAAAACCAAATTGCACTTTGTTTGTCATATGAGTAAAGCTATACGCACCCCGTTGTGCACCTCGGCCGGAAAGGGCTATACCCACTGCGCGAAACTCGTATAAAACGAACGGTTACAGCGAGTTTTCTAAGCGGTGGCATCGCATAGTGCTAAGGTGTCTGCTTCATACGCAAGTGGACACGGGTTCGATCCGCGGTGTGGGCCTACATTGTTTTTTTTTTTGTTTTTTTGTCGAACATTCTGTTTTGTTGAGGCATTCGGCGATATTTACGACATTTCTTTTTTACAATCAACACAAAAAAAAAAGAATTTTGTCGACGAAACTTCGCAGAACTAAATGGTATGGGACTCCCTTTACGGAGGTGCAATTGGGAACAGCGGGGCTTGGGTTGCCGGCTGGACGCCGCGAAGCGGCGTGTACTGGTTAAGTTTTGTAATTAGCGGTCGAACACTGTCGCCGCGAAGCGGCGTGAAAGCAGGCGGGGGTGTGTTAACGAGCTCCCCAGTGATACACGCGCCGTTCAAAAAGAGTGACCCAAATGGCATGGGCTCTCCACGTAGTGCATATAGCCATTTCCGGTCGAGTCGCACTACGTAGTGCGTATAGCTTTACTCTTGTAATATACCCTATAACTGTTCACTACAATCAAATTTGCACTGAAACAGTGGCCACGACTGTTGACTCGGCCAACGCGGCCGAAAAATTCCTCGCATAATATTTTCCATGGGAAATTTTGAACGTTGACACATTTTCTTGTGAATAATCAGTGTTATGCACATGTGTTTCTTCTACTTTTCGTACAGGTACTTCGGTCAGATAAACCCTAGCAAATGCAGCAAGACAGTCTCATGGGGTCAAACCAAGGATCACGGCATTCCTGCTAGAGTCCCGAGTCTTGTCGCCGAAATTTACTGAAAATAATAGTACATTCCATTTCCTTAACTTTTTCCTCTGAAATGTGTTTTTGATTGCTGTTTTTGTTCATGTTTTTTTTCTTTTGAAAAAAGGGTAGTACAAAGTTAAAACACCCAATGTATTCTTTTTTTTTTATGTGTAGTACAACGTTTAACCATCCGAACGTTCCTAAATGGTCTCTGTACCAGACAATAGGGTGTCTTAGGCCCGCTTCAGACGGGGCAACTTTTCCAGCAATTTCAGGGTTGCTGGCGGTGTGTTCCCTAGCTTTTTCTAGATCAACCCAAATTGCTGAGATCGGGTCCGGCTCGAAGCGGACGGGCAACTTGGACAAATCGGAGATGTTTGAAGCGGCAGCAGTTGATCAGGAATGCAATATTTTCACGTAACACCCTTGTGATGGTGGTGATGAGAACTGAAGATTTGGTTCTGGTTCGAAATGAATCGTTTTTGGAAATAAGCTGTTTCAAAAAGATGGGTTAGTATTTTCATCACAATTTAAAGATATAAAAAAACATGTTTATTGGGTATAAATGGCGTCTAAATACTGCAAGAAAAATGAAATTTCATCATGATGATGGCAAGTCGTAGCAATTAGGTTGCTGCGTGTGAATGCGGGCGGCCCGTGTTGCTGGTGTTGCGACGTCAAGTTGCTGGGCAATGGTGCCCTGTCTGAAGCGGGCTCTAGGGAACTGAATTCAAGGGACATGGAGCTCTGGGTTCAAACCCACCGGGAGACGTTTTTTTTATTTTTTTAGTAAATATATATATATATATATATATATATATATATATACATACATATATATAAACGAACATATGCAGATGAATGAACCGTACTTAATCCAATGAATAAAAAAATCAAAGTTTTCAACAACCCGCCGAAAGCCAAAAAAAACGGCGGAGCCAGCATTTGAACTCTGGACCTCGCAACGTCCGGTCGGGTGTGTTAACCTCTACACCACTCCACCTTTTTTTTTTTTTAATGCATGGAAAATCACAATTTAAAGTTCGAATTCTATATACACACAGTGAATGTTATATACATGGTGATGGAGGTGGTGGATGGATGCTCTCCCGGTGATCAGTCCTTGATGAACATAATGACTATACTCGCACTCGTATCGCATTCATGTTTTCACTCTGGGTACTGTACACTTTAGCGGAAACGGAGAGTACAAATTCTTCATGGCATACACTTATACAAATTCCTATGGCAAGAACATCTCAAGCGCTTTTTGTATGAAATGCATAATTTGACTATATACGGATGTTGGCTGCTTTCACTATATTAAAGATCAGGAAGTCTTAGACAAGCGTCAAACAGAGGAAACCAGTCAAGCACTGGTGGGTGGGCCTCTTAAACACTTCTAACTTTTGCAATTTCTTCCAGAAATATGGATTTAGTTGTGCGTGGAATGTCAGCGTTTCTGTCGATCATCCGGCGTCTCCACAGACTGTGTAAACCAATCAGCATGAATAAATCATAAGGGATATTTGTTTCAGTCGGGACGTATAAGTAACGAATATTGTGATCCGTTAAGTCAATATCTTTTCTTATGGTTTTTTTTGAGCATATCCAAGAAGAAAATCGCATCTGTACAGTAAATAAAACAGTGCTCTATTGTTTCCGGCTGGTGGCATAAACGACAGTCAATTGACCAAGGTACAACCAAGGTACAAAGAAACCGCGTTTCTGGAGCCACCATTTGACTGGAGGCGTTGACTTCT
This sequence comes from Ixodes persulcatus, assembly GCA_013358835.2. Classification (NCBI taxonomy): domain Eukaryota; kingdom Metazoa; phylum Arthropoda; class Arachnida; order Ixodida; family Ixodidae; genus Ixodes; species Ixodes persulcatus. The sequence continues at coordinate 48,080 of JABSTQ010007448.1, forward strand.
GTAGTTTAAACATGAATGTTTTAGTGCTTGGGGATACAGACGTACACTTTACACGTTTTAGAACGTCCTGTCCTTCACGGTTATCGAACTTAGATCTGTATAACGGAGCGGGAAAAAAAACTTTCGATCAACGTTTGTGCTAACCGCTTTCTGGGTACTTCAAAAATGTGGTCTAATAAAAAGCGGACTTTTATAAACAAGAAGGTTTCGACTACCTCTTTCCAGAAACCCCAGAGGCCGCTTGGAGCAGAGCTTGTAGTAGAAACGATTTGAGAGGGTAAATGGTGAACCAGTTTTCTTTGAACAGCCATGAGAAGAAATGGGTGGGATAAATTCCTGAAGACTAACAATCTTGAGACCAGCTGGCGCACAAATAAATGCGCCAGGCCCAGGCCTCCCGAGTCCAACGGCAGGAATAAATTCTCGCGTTTCATGCGCTCCCAAGGAAAACTCTAGATAAATGTAGCGAGAATTATGTGAAAAGCTTGAATTTTAGAGCGATTACAATGCAGTACTTGCAAAACATACATAAGTTTGGATATTAAGAAGGTGTTACAGACGGCTGCTTTAGCGAAAATTGACATGTCTCGTGCCCTCCATGCCTGCGATTTACGTCTAATTATAGTTACGGCGGTGCTCCAATATGGATCAATGGAACGAGTTTGGTCGAGGGGAACACCCAGGTATATGAAAGGACTGCGATTTCATGAAATCCCACCAAAGCATTTTGGAGTGGTTGCCCACGCTCATATTTAAAAACCGTTTGATTTTTTTGCATTCAGCCTTGCTCCAGTTGGGTTGAAATACTTCTCCGTTACCTGAAGTGCTTCTTCAACAGCCGCCTTATTTAAACAAAATAACGCTACATCATCGTCGTATGCTAGTAGCTTCACCTCTGCGGACCAAAAATGATAGCCGCGAATAGTATCTTTGTTAATAATACTACGGCATAAAGGTTCACGATATAAGGCAAAGAGCAGTGGTGAAAGTGGACAACCTTGTCTTACTGAGGATATTATAAGTATAGGTTCAGAAAGTGAGTTATTTACAATTAGTCCTGTGGTGCTCTTCTTGTAACATAGCTGAATGCCCTTTATTATCGTGGTCCCTATGTTTGCGTGAGAAAGTAGCCTGAATAAAAAAGAGTGGCTAACTCGATCAAATGTTTTGGATATGTCTAGTTGGACTACGGCTACTTTATTTTGTTCGTCGGATACTGAATGTATTACGGACCTTGCAACATGTATGTTCGTTTGAATATTTCTTTCACGTATACCGCAAGTTTGATGAGCTCCGATTACATTGTCTATTATGAGATGTAAGCGTTCATTTGAAACTTTTGCGAAGATCTTATAGTCTACATTCTAGCCAAGGTGGAGTAGTGTAGAAGTTAACTCTCCCGACCGGACATTGGGAGGCCCAGAGTTCAAATCCTGGCTCGGCCGTTTTTTGGCTTTCGGCGGTTTCCTGAAAACTTTGATTCTTTGATTCATTGGATTAAGTACGGTTCATTCATCCGCATATCTTCGTTTATATCTTCCTCGGAGACCACGAACGATGAAGTGCTCGTGTTGTATATTCAATAACGTGGCTCTTGATTCTCGCAGATGATGATGATACCGTGTCTCTAAAGCTCATAAACAAAGAATACTACATGTACACGGGACGAAACAAACAGTGGGAGGATTGTTGGAGCATAAACGAGCACGTACCACGTGACACCAAGCGTGTAGCGCGTTCCACGCGGCGGCGTGTGTTTCCAGAACACCTCCGATTGGATACATTTCGTTTCTTGTGCATAGTTAAGACAGGTAGGAAACGCCAGAAAGCCAAGGTGGAGTGGTGTAGAGGTTAGCACACCCGACCGGACATTGTGAGACCCAGAGTTCATATCCTGGCTCCGCCGTTTTTTGGCTTTCGTCGGGTTCCTGAAAACTTTGATTCTTTGATTCATTGGATTAAGTACGGTTCATTCATCTGCATATGGTCATTTATGTCTCCCTCGGACACCACGTACGATGGTGTGAAGTGCCCGTGTTGTATGCCATATATATATATACAACACGGGCACTTCACACCATATATATATATAAATATATACTTTTGTATTTCTTAAATTTCAACGTATAGACGCGTAATTTACACACTAATTCATATTCAGAAGAGCTTTTATTCAGACTCTGTAGCTCTCTAGTGCTTGCAATAGCTTCTCGGTGAGCTATTGCAAGCTCTGCAAAAAGAGAGGCATCTTCCCACCTTTTTTAGGCTGTAAAAGTGTGGCTTGCCCAGCTTTAGCATGTCGCACCTCGCTCACTGGCTTTTCACGACGCATAGGTGCGGCATGAGTGACGCCATACCGTAAGGCCATGTACGGTCGGGTTGCAGCACCTGGGGCCATTCGTCACTGCACTCAGCTATGGTATGGAGGCATGGTCGGGGCATGAAGCAGTGTTACAACTTGTAGATGCTGATCTTCATCACATTTGAAACATTTTTATTACTTTTTCGTCGAGTTGTCAGCATTTTAAGGGTGAGGAATCAAGCAGCAACGACAGCAAAAAGAAAAAAAATTAAAACCGCTCTTTCCGAGAACCTATTACGAGAACTAGAAAGCCACGGAATGTAATTAAAACGCTTCTAAAGGTGAATTATCGTATAAAATATGTGTTTGTGCCTCAGAACTAGAAAAAAAACACAATTTAAATATAATTAATAAGGTTAAAAATATACACCAGGCGGAAAGAGAATAGCAGTTTGTAACTTTGAAATTTGACACCTTAAACCATTCCCCCGCAGGGGGCACCTCTGAAAGCAGGTGTTTAGAGTGGGGCCTCTCCACGTACCCCGAGCCCCGCAGGGGCGCCTGCGCCTTAGGTGCTAGGTGCTTGGTGAGTAGCGTCACCACGGACCCCAGCCACGTGGGCCACCATACCCGCACGCAGGGGGCACCTACTTTAGTAGGTGATTGGTTAGTGGCGTCACTACGAACCCCGAGCCAGTTCGGTTCGCCCACCCACGTCTGGCTGTGCTTGGCGTACCCGTGTCCGGGAAAAGGGGATCCTTGCGGTTGAGCTCAGCCCGGGGCACGTTTGGAGCCTTTGGGGCCCCCCAGGCAAGGCAATACACTGCTTCGGCCCCTGCTTCTCGTAGACGGGTGTCCTGGCTTGGCCCGACCAGGATGATTCAGTCAGTCGCCTCTTCTGCCCTCCTCTTCCTTCATTCACTTTTCCTCGCACCTTTTTATCTTTTCTTCTACACTCTCTTCCTCCTTTTTCACCTTCTTAGGCGGCAAGGGCCAACCTTGAGTGGAAACGGGACCGGTCTCTGCAACCACGCGAGAGTATAGTGCCCGGGAAGCACTGGTAGAGTAATTTTGTCAGCCAAGCCTTTCTTGCTATGGCACAGTACCTACCCCCTTGTTAAGCTCCGTGTGTTTGGCGGTGCACCCGGGCACTGAATTTCCTTCCCATCTGTATGGGTCTAAGCTAAAACAAACTGATCGGCCTCCTAAAAGAGTCCGCTCTGAAGCCCCTTCAACGTTCCTAAACAAAGACAACTCAAACTCCAACGACTACTTCACCAGGTTTTTTTGTTCTGCATTCTGAGGACACTGCTAAACCACTGTCCAATGTATCTCCTTTCATTGTTGCTAATGTCCTCCAAAGCACACTAGGATCTAAATATGAAGCCAAGAAGCTCTTTTCAGGTGACCTCCTCGTGGAGGTATTCCAAAAATTCCAGGCCACAGCTCTGTTGAACATCCAAACTATCCATGACATCAAGGTGACTGTTTCTCCTCACCACACACTCAACACCATCCGCGGTGTAATATCGTAGGACGATCTGGCTGACAGCTCCGAAGAAGATATTGTGGAGGGCCTGCAGGCTCAAGGTGTTGTTGCCGCAAAATGAATAAAAATCCGACGGGATGGCGAGGAACGACCCACTAGGCACATAATTCTAACCTTCGAGAGAAGTACACTGCCACCTTCAGTGAAAGCAGGCTACATCAATTGCAAAGTGCGGCCGTACATTCCAAATCCTCTCCGCTGCTTCCGTTTCCAGCGCTACGGCCGTGGCTCGCGCTCTTGCCGTGGTCGTGAGACCTGTGCCAGATGCAGTGGCAATGACCACCCTGCTGATGCTTGCAGGGCAGACTACAAGTGTGCCAACTGCGACGGTGACCACCCAGCATACTCAAGGGCTTGTGCCCAATTCAAGAAAGAAAAGGAAATTCTTGCACTTAAAGTGAAGGAGAGCATTAGCTACCCGAATGCGAAGCGTCGTCTCTCCGCTTTTCAGAGAGGCTCTTTTGCCGAGGCGGTGTCCAGCAGGGGACCTGCACCGTCCAAGGCGTCAGTGGCGACCCAGGTGTATTTTCCAAACCATGGTAAACCGCTGCAGTCCCCTTCGCCCAGGCTGAAGATTTCTCTGCCTGGGCATTCACTTTCAGCTGCAAAAGCAGCTGACACACCGTGTGGTACAAAATACCGAGGTGCCACTTAGTCGATGGAGGTGACTCTATCATCCCTTCCTCCTGCGCCGTCCCCTCATGCAGGGGAGCGAGCCTCTCGCTCTGCATCTCTGGGGAGGACTTCACCGAGGAAGCAGCACGTTTCACGTGCAGTGGACGACTCAGACGGGGCAGTGGGTGGCCTAGTACGTCGACCGCCCCCTCAGCAGGGCAAGGCAGAGGCCGGGGGTTTCCCCCACGGTCGTCTGATTGCTCTCACGCTCCTGGCAAGCTTGACAAAAAGGCTCTGGATGCAGAGAGGACAGCTGAGGCTGGCAACGTTTCTGCTCCAGAAACGGACCTAGATGAGATGGATTGGCAGAAAGTAAATCAAAAACAGAAGGGGAAAAAAACAGTAGTTCCTCCAAAATGATTACGCCATTCCTTTCCTTTTTTTTCATTAGCCCTTTCTTGAATAGAGCACCTCCATAAAGAATGACAGCAGCCATTCAGTGGAACTGTCGTGGCCTTTTGAGGAACTTTGACGATGTGGAGTTTCTCTTGGAAGAACATCGGCCACGAGCTCTATGTCTGCAGGAAACTCATCTCAATGCCAGTCATACAAATTTTCTTAGGCGGTATTCTATTTTTAGAAAAGATAGAGACGATGCATCTGTTTCAGCAGGAGGGGTTGCAGTTATTGTTCCCAAGCACATTCCCTGCTGTGCGATCGACTTAGCCACTAGACTGGAGGCAGTGGCGGTGCGCCTCCTCCTTCACAAGGTGGTCACAGTGTGTTCCTTGCACATACCTCCTTTTTTTGCCCTTACCTTAAGGGATTTTAATGATCTTTTACTCTAACTCACGGAGCCTTCTCTTTTACTTGGAGATTCTAATGCTCACAACTCTCTATGGGGCATCGACCACGTTGACGCCCGTGGTCGAATGATAGTGTAGGGAAGGAATAATAAGCGTGTGCTTCGAAGAAATGAGCCGAGACAAGGAGAAGCGACTGGTTCGTGCGTTCTACTGGCGTGCATCTGTCTCCAGGCGCGCGGGTGTTCCGCGCCCGAGAACATCGTCTTTTATTTCTTTTATGCTGAGTGCTCAGCGCATGTCACGCTCCACATCTGTGGCCACTACAGATATGCCCCCCGTTGGTAGGATTTACGCCGGATTCGATAAATCCTGCCAGTGAACTGCCTGTGTTGCGGAGACTTGGGAGACAGGGGTTTCCTCAAGATGTGCCGGCTTGAGGCGGTTAAGGGCTACTGTATCGTCCTTGCCGTTGATGCGAAGTACAAACGTGTCGGTTCTTCGCTCAATTACAGGAAACGGTCCTTGGTAGTGAGGACGCAATGGCTTCCTTTGATGGTCTTGGCGTACAAAGACGTGGGTGGCGGTTTTGAGGTCTCCGGTGACGTAAGGAGATTTACTTCTGGCTATTCGAGTCGGAATGGGTCGAACATTGTCGAACAGTTCTCGGAGAGTTTCGGCATAACCTTCGGACCGGTAGCATGATGTGTCGGCCTCAAAGAAGTCTGACGGCAACCTCAGTTGAGTGCCATACACAAGCTCGGCGGTGGAGCATCCTAAATCCTCTTTGAGAGCCGTGCGAATGCCAAGGAGCACGAGGGGCACTTGAAGAACCCACTCGTTCGGGTTTCCGTAAGCCATCAAGGCCGATTTTAGATGACGGTGAAAGCGTTCCACGAGGCCATTCGACTGTGGATGGTACGCTGTAGTACGTAGCCTTGTTGTGCCGAGGGTGTTCGTCAGCTCTTTGAAGAGCGACGACTCGAATTGCCGTCCGCGATCCGTGACGATCTCAGAAGGGCAACCAAATCTGGACACCCATGTTGAGATGAAGGCGGCAGCAACAGTGGAGGCAGTGATGTCCGGTAATGGCGTCGCCTCTGGCCACCTGGTGAACCTGTCAATGCAAGTAAGAAGGTAGCGATGTCCCTGGGATGGTGGGAGAGGTCCGACCAGATCCAAATGCACCTTGTCGAACCTTGCATCGGGTTGAAGAAAGGTCCTGATTGGGGGCACAGGGTACCGATGCACTTTCGCCTGTTGACAGGGGACACAGGAGCGAGCCCAGGCCCGGATGTCTGACTTGATGCGAGGCCAAACGTATCGACTCGTCATAAGTTTTTGTGTTGCACGAACACCCGGGTGTGAAAGGCTGTGGGTGGCGTCGAAAAACTTCCGACGCAGAGGTGTGGGCACGAACGGTCGTGGTTTTCCAGTTGCCACATCGCAAGTGACGGTGATGTTTCCTGGAAATGTGACGTCCTGCAGCCGCAGAGAGGAAGACGTGCGTAGCACCTTGAGCTCCTCATCATTGACTTGCAGACGAGCAAGTTCCGCAGGATCTGGAATCGGTGGCAATGACACCGCGTCAATGCGGCTCAGGACATCAGCAGGCACGTTGTCGACACCTCTTACGTGTCGAATGTCCGTGGTGAACTCCGACAGAAAAGCCAACTGTTGAATTTCCCGAGGTGTATAATGGGAGCCGGCGTTGGCGACGGCATTGGTCAGGGGCTTGTGGTCTGTCCAGATGGTGAATGCTCTTCCCTCAACGAAGTGTCGGAAGTGTCGGACGGCCAAGTACGCAGCGAGCAACTCACGACCAAACACGCTGTACCGCGTTTGTGCGGGTTGAAGCTTCTTTGAAAAGAAGGCCAGCGGGTGCCATTGTCCGTTGATTTGCTGTTGTAGTACGGCTCCTACGGCGGTACCTGAGGCGTCGGTCATAATCGACGTTGGAGCATCGTGCATAGGATGTTGTAGGACAATGGTTTCTGCCAGAGCTCTCTTTGCCTCACAAAATGCTTGCTCAGCTGCCTCATTCCAGGCAAGAGGAGAAGTTGAGCGTCCCTTCTTGCCTTGGAGAAGAATGTCGAGTGGTTGAAGGAGCTTGGCACAGTGAGGAATGAAGCGTCTGTAGAAATTTACAAGGCCAATAAATTGGCGAAGCTTGGTCAGTGAAGTTGGCCGCGGAAAGTCTTGAATAGTTGCGACTTTTGCAGGCAAGGGTCGAATGCCTGAACTATCAAGATGGTGGCCGAGAAAATCTAATTCGGGCACTCCAAACTCGCTTTTCGCGGCGTTGATGATTATGCCATGTTTGGCAAGCCGTTCGAAGAGAAGACGGAGATGTACATTGTGCTCCTCTGGGGACGAGCTTGCTATCAACAGGTCGTCGACGTAAGAAAAGACGAATTCTAAGCCCCGCGTCACAGTGTCAATAAATCTTTGGAAAGACTTTGCCGCATTACTAAGGCCAAACGGCATGCGTAGAAATTCAAATAAGCCAAAAGGCGTTGTGACAGCTGTTTTGGGAATGTCTTCATCGGCTACCGGAATTTGATGGTAGGCTCGGGTGAGGTCAAGTTTCGAGAAGATGTTGCATCCCCTAAGATTGACGGTGAAGTCGTGGATGTTGGGGAGTGGATACCGGTCTGGAACGGTTTGCTTGTTCAGAGCGCGGTAGTCTCCGCATGGCCGCCAGTCTCCGCTTGTTTTGGGGACCATGTGTAGCGGAGACGCCCAACTGCTGGATGATGGTCGGACTATGCCTAGTTCGAGCATATGGTCGAACTCTGCCCGAGCAATTCGAAGTTTTTCTGGAGCTAGACGGCGTGGACGGAAGAAGACAGGTGGACCTGTTGTTTGAATGTGATGAGTAACATCGTGTGTTACGGGTTTCGTCCAGTCGGGAGGTCTTGTGAGCGAAGGAAACTCGCTGAGTGGTGTTTGAAAAGCGCCTTGCACTTGCGTACAAGCGGAGGCGAACACCGGAGTTTCCGTCGTGTCGATGCCTTGTAATGTAAGTTTTGTTGTCGAATCGAGCAAGCGTTTTCTCTTGACGTCGACAAGCAGCGAATGATGTTGTAGAAAGTCTGCGCCAAGGATTGCGCGACCGACGTCGGCCACCAGAAAAACCCATCGAAAAACTCGTCGAAGGCCGAGGTTCAGCGAAAGGGAACGTTCCGCGTAAACAGGAATGGACGTGCCGTTCACAGCTTGCAGGAAAGAAATCGGCTTACGTGAACGGTCGGCAAGTGTCGCAGGGACGGCGCTGATCTCGGCTCCTGTGTCAACAAGTAAGCGGTTTCCAGTGGTTTTGTCGATCACATAGAAGAGGCGACTTTCTGTTGGGCTTGGACCACTCGTCGCCTCTAGTGGTCGGCCGGCCGGTTTTCCGGCCACGCACAGGGGCGTTGGCAGCGTCGAGCGTCAGGACCGAAACGGCGGTGGTAATAGCAGAGGCCTGAAGAGTGACCTCTACTCGAGCGGTCGTTGTCTGGTCGGCATGACGTAGAGCGGCGGCGACGACTTGGAGAACGGGCAGTGTCTCGACGTCTTGTCGCAGCGAGAACGACTTGTTCAAGTCGTTGGCAGAGGTCGTCGACATTGTACTGGGACGCGTTTGGTTCCCGGATGCCTTGTGCCGTGGTAGAAGTGTTGCCTGCTGACTGCGATGTCAAGGCGGCAGCGGTAGCAATAGATGGAGAAGCAACTTCCATGACCGCGTCGGCCAAACCGGCAAGTCCGGCAAGGTTGAGGGGCGCGGCTGCTGCAAGGACCATCTGGACGTTTTGTGGGAGTCGCTGAAGGAACAGCTCTCGAAGGAGAACGTCATCGATGGTGTTGGCACGTTCTCCGAGAAGCTGAGTCATTCGACGTAGCAACTGGGTTGGGCGCCGATCCCCAAGTTCCTCCGCAGAGAGTAGCTGCTGCCAACGGGTACGTTCCGAGGCTTCGGTTCTTTGCAACAGGGCCGCCTTCAGTTGATCGTAGGGATTCGTGGCAGACGGGGAGGATAGCACGTCGTACACTTCGTCGGCTGCGGTTGGTGAAAGAGCTGACACGACGTGGTGATACTTCCGTTCTTGGCTTGTAATGTGCGCCAGATGAAACTGCGACTCCACTTGGAGGAACCATACTCGCGGGTTGCGGTCCCAGTACGGCGGGAGCCGAACCGCAACAGCCGATACTGGAGCTGGAGTCGAGTCCGTTGGTTCTCCCTGACTCATTCTTGAAGACTTGTCCGGGTCACCACTTGTAGGGAAGGAATAATAAGCGTGTGCTTCGAAGAAATGAGCCGAGACAAGGAGAAGCGACTGGTTCGTGCGTTCTACTGGCGTGCATCTGTCTCCAGGCGCGCGGGTGTTCCGCGCCCGAGAACATCGTCTTTTATTTCTTTTATGCTGAGTGCTCAGCGCATGTCAAGCTCCACATCTGTGGCCACTACAATATAATTAATTTTAACTTTTCATTCACTTCACCTTTTTAACACGGGATAACCAACTCATTTTAGCCCACCCTCTTTATCATCCTCGTGTATTGATCTTTCCATCGGTAGCGCTTCGAGTTTTACTTTCTTTACATGGGTCGCAGATACTAACCTACATGGAAGCGATCGCTTTCCGATTTTCTTGAAAAACAACCTTCCCCCAAAGTGCGTGCCGATGCGGACTGCCCGTTGGAAGTTTGTGAAAGCCGATTGGTCTGTTTTTACCGAGGCGACGCAGCTTGCATGTACATCATTCGATAAAATGTCGGTGGACCAAGTTACAGAACTTTTAAGTGAGTCTATTCTTTATGCAGCGTCTCTTGCTATTCTTTTGACTTCCACGCATCTGCCTCAGAGACCCAAGCCGTGGTGGAATGAAGGGTGTTCTGAATCGATAAAAAAAAACAAATCAGAGCGAGGGGTATTTTTCGACGTTACCCCACGCAGAGTAATCTCGCGTTTAAACATATGCAAGCTCGGGCAAGATGGATTCGCCGCAAGTCTAAGCGAAATAATTTCCAGGTGTATGCCTTTTCAATTAATAGTACTGCAACTCTGAAAGAAGTCTGGGATAAAGTTCATCGGATTGAAGGGCAATACCATGCTTTCATAGTCCCGCTTCTCTCTCACAATGGGGTCTGTCCAGAGAGCCTAGAGTGTCAGGCCAATCTTCTTGGTCAGCATTTCGCTCGTGTATCAAGTTCCGAAAACTCTCCCTCGGCATTTCTTAGATACAAAGATCGAGCGGAAGCGCATGCCGTGAAGACCTCAGGTGCAGTTTGTGAGGCTTACAATCAACCCCTCACGCAGCACGAACTCGAAATGGTCCTTCGCTCAACTAAGCCGTCAGCTCCTGGACCTCATGGTATCCACTACTGGATGCTTACGCACCTTCACCCTTCTACACTACTCCTTATTTTATACCCTTCGTGTCTGGCAAGAGGGCAGATTCCCACTGCCATGGAAGGTAGCCACTGTCGTACCACTTCTGAAACACGGGAAGTATGCTTCCTCCGCATCTAGCTGCCGTCCAATTGCCCTCACCAGTTGCCTAAGCAAGACATTTGAACGCATCATTAATAAAAGACTCATGTACTTTTTAGAAAAAGAAAACATTTTAGATAAAAATCAATCTGGGTTCCGCTCCTACCATTCCACAGTTGACATGTGGTGCGCCTTGAAACTACAATTCGTGAAGCTTATGTTAATAAACAACACTGCTTATCAGTGTTTTTTTTACTTGGAGAAGGCATACGACACAGCATGGCGCTATGGAATTTTTCGTGACTTGTATGAAGTAGGGGCATGTGGGAGGTTGCTTGCTATCTTAAAGTGCTATCTATCGGAGCGCACCTTTTTTGTGAAGTTGGGCACTGAACTCTCCGGAGAATTTGTTCAGGAGACTGGAGTTGCGCAATGCGGTGTCTTGAGTGTTACTATCTTTATAGTCAAGATGAACTCAATAGTCCGGTCTATACCTCAATCTGTGCAATACTCTCTTTATGTAGACGATCTCCAGATATCCGTTTCATCTTGCAATTTTTCCATTTGTGAACATAGAGTCCAAGTTGCAATCAACAACCTCTTGAAGTGGGCAGACCAAAATGGTTTTAGGTTTTCTCCTGATATGACAGTGAGTGTCTGCTACTCTCGGAGAAGGGGAATCTCCGTAGAGCCTAGTTTACGAATGCTACAGACCCCATCCACGTAAAGAAAGAGCATAAGTTATTGGGCCTTATTTTCGACCGTCAACTGTCCTTCATATCTCACATAAAGAATCTGAAGATAAAAAGTCAGAAATCACTGAACCTCCTTAACGTTCTGTCCCACAAGACACGGGACTCCGATCGTCTATGTCTTTTACAAATTTATCGCTCTGTGATTCGCTCACGTCTGGACTATGTCAGCGTTGTATACGGATCTGCTAGGCAATCAGCTCTTAAGGCATTGGACCCCATCCATCATCAGGGACTTCGTTTAGCAATGGGAGCCTTCAGAACGTCGCCTGTGCTCAGTCTCTATGCTGAGGGAAATGAGATGTCTCTTGACAGACGGCGATTCTCCCTGGGATTTATGTATTTTTTAAGGATACGTTCTGTCACTCAGCATCAAGCCCGGAAGGCTGTGGAGAGCACTAAATACCTGAAGACATTCAAAAACAAGCCTTGCATTATCCCTCCATTCGCGATGATAAACCGGAATTTGGCAGTGTCAGTTGGGATAGACAGTAAGCTCCCAGTGGCTACAGTTGTAAGCTCGGTGGCGCCATGGGATTTTAACTGCGTACGATGTGATTTTTCCCTAACGAAGTTTAATAAGAAGGAAATTCCAACTGAGGTCATGCGACAATAATTTTACGAACTCCACAAGGAACATGATTCTCATTCCCTCTACAACAGAGACGGTACAAAAAAAATTATCATTTGTTGGCTGCGCCATGATTGGCCCTTCAGTAAGAAGTGTTCGTAGGCTGAATTCGTCCGCTACTGTTTTCACTGCTGAACTGCATGGCCTTCCGCTTGCAGTAGATCATATCATCCAAACAAGTAACTCCCGGTCAGTTATTTATACAGATTCGCTGTGTGCTTTACGGGCTCTGACGTCACTTGAAACCCCAAAAAATGCCCTCGTTGTTTTATTACAAAACAAAATAGTAGCAGCAAGCAGGAAAGGATGTAGTGTTCTATTCTGCTGGGCACCGAGCCATGTCGGAATCCCAGGGAATGAAGAGGTAGATCGTGCTGCGGGCACATCTGGCAACCGTGCTGTAGACATTAGTAGTATCCCCTATATAGATTACTGTGCCCTAATCAAATACCATGTTATTGTTCAGTGGCAGGCAGAATGGAGCCCACAGGTGTCAAACTGCATATGAATAATTACTTTCTTAGTGAGTGGCAGAGTGCCAGGCACAGACACAGGTTTTATGAGGTAGTCCTTTGTCGACTACGCATTGGACACACGCAGCTCACACACGGACACCAGTTACGTGGGGAGGACCCTCCTGAATGTGAACATTGCCAAGAACCGTTGAGTGTCTTACATATCCTTCTAGAATGTCCTGCTTATGACGAAAAACGCTTCCACTACTTTTCCCAACTGTACAAAGAGCATGTCCCTTTACACCTATGTGTGTTACTTGGAAATGAGCCACTACTCCCACCCACCAGGTTTTTAAGTTTGTAAAAACCGTTGATATTTTACACAAATTGTAGCCTTATTTATATTGTAAGGTCCTACTCTAATTTTATACATTTTTCAAATTACCAGCTACTAAAGCTCTTTCTTCTCCAAAATCCTCTTCTGCAATAGCAACATTTCTTGGCGCATCATAGCCTTAGTTGCTTTTGCGCCACAAAACCCCAATCTATATACCCTAAACCACTCGGTCACCACCCCAATTTTATTTCCAGGTCGTTTATCGAGGAATATGAATTTCGTTTGCAGCTGTCGGCTGCAAGAGAAATTGCCTTAGTTTCATTTACTTTACTATTCCCATCAAATATGACTAGTGACCAAGAATAGAACCTCACTTGTCGGCCGAGGCACTGTGCTTGCATCAAGGCAAACTAGCCTGGCTTGCTGGGCTAATATTTTTTTTAACCACCCGTGTAGAATTTTGTTGTCGCTCATAAAAAAACTGTGACTAAATCTGATTTGTTCAAGTGTGCAGGTACCCTTTGCTGTAAACGCTGCTAGATGCGGCAATATATATATATATATATATATATATATATATTGTTTTAGCAAATACGCATTGTTTTAGCAAGATGAGCCACACTATTTGACCAAGGTGAAACATAGAACGAGCCTCTCCACCTGGGTCTGTTTTCATCTCTCGCGGACACTATTTCCGGCATTTTGTGGTCTTCAGTCTTTTGTGTCTCTGTCGGACCAAAGCATCTCTGTTAGACTAAGACTGGGTTCTTTAGGATATGTGCAGGTATTCATTGCAGCAAATGGCTGCCAATCAGGAACACGAGTTTGTTCTCGGCCACTAAAAGTAATTATTTTCAAAGTGAGCTATTGCCCGCCAATATGAGTTTTGTGTTCCATTCTTTCTGGATGGCATTTCTTATGTGTAGTGGTCTTGCATTAGTCTTGTTTTCTCTCCCGCAAAAAACCTGAGTTCGACTAAGATCGAGTTCTTTTTAATACATGCAGGTCTTGGTGGCAAGCACAAGCCAATCAAGACCAGAAGTTTGCTCTTTGCCGCTCATGGCAAGTAATTTCAAGGCGATTGATTGATGCCTATCTGAGTTGTGTGTTTCATTCCTTACAAACAATATTTCCTGTCTTTATAGTGGTCTTGTGTCAGGCTTTTGTGTCTGCCCGGCCATAGCACCTGTATTAGACTAAGACTGGGTTCTTTTGGATATGTGCAGCAATTCTTGACAGCAAGTGGCTGCCAATCAGGAACATGAGTTTGTTATCGGCTACCAAGAGCAAGTAATTTCGAGGTGAACTATGTTCCTCCTATATGAGCTTCAGCATTCGTCAAGAAGCGCAAAATCAGAACCTGGGGGTTTGCCATTGCAACACTGTTGACTCAGAAGCGCATAGGGAGGAAGCTTCACAAAAGTATTGACCTGCCTTAAAAAGTGAAACCAAAACAAAAACGTGGGTTCCACTAAAAAAAAAATATTGCCAGCCCGAGTTAACTCGGGGGCAGCAGGGAGCAAACTAGCCACGGTACGACTATACTTGGTTCAGGCTTTCGTGGGGGGGGGGGGGGGGGGGGGGGAGATGACGCGATGCTTTCTTAAAAAAAAAATATTTTTTTCTAAAAGTGTGGTGGCCGACTATTCGGGGATGGGCATTGAGTTGGGATTTTATGGTAAACATTTTATTCATGTGCCGGGATTCATGTGCCTTGTCCCCCTAGTGAGGGCGCTCTCTTACAGGTTTGAATCTTAAATCTGTTGCGTTATGTCCCCGAGGTATATGACCAAATATGACACATTCTTGCTATCACACTAATGGATATCTTTCGGACACCTTTCTTGCAGTATCCGAGAGGACAGCTGGGGCTGTAACTTCGTTGTTTCAAGAGGTACGTGAGCATTTCATATCCTGTGAAATAGGGGTAATGAATTCAAATGAACATATGGGTATATTTTTGTTTACTTCGCATTGAACTACGCACTGAACCTTGATTGAAGCTTTCTAACATAGAGTTTTAATATGCTTGCTTGTGGACGTGTTCATTCTTCCCTAATGAATGACAAATTTTTGTAAAAAATTGGGAACATGTCTTTCCAATGTAGTTTACAAATTACTACCTAGCGACTCTAATTCCTTGCATGCACACTGATCGTGAAACTTTTTCCACAGTTCCTGAATGGAAGCAACGGATCTATGGACAGGAGGCAATTATTTCAGAAAAGGTTCTGCAATTCTCAATGGAAAAATTCAGCTACACAAAACCTGAAACTTTCGTAACTGAACATGTTTTACTGTTTTGAACTATGGTGCATGATTGTTAGATGCAGTGGCAGCGGTAGTATAAAGAGAGTTTATGCACTACCTATCTCGTACGTTACATCATGCTGCGATGCTCCGCCCCGCCGCCATTACCCAGTACCCCGCGAGCGCCTCCAAGCCTTCGGTGTGGCGCATTTTGTTGAGTCGTCTAATTTTTACGTCGTTTGACGGCATAACGTTACATTTTTCTATTTTGTGTTTACTTCGTGTATTGTCTAAAGTCACGCGGTCGATAAACGAGACTATTTAGCGTATTTTTGCGGCGCCCTCAGGCGAAAGATGCCGTCGTCGCTAGAGTGAAGTGGCTGCTTTGCGGTGGCTATGTCGATGTGCTCGTTGGTCCCACAAAAGCCAGACATGTGAAAGAGTTGAAACTTCATGCCTTCAATTATCAATAGAGACATTTTTAACAACAATTTGTTACGGTGAAGATTCGTATACGAGCTTTGCGTCCATCTAGACGCGACGACCTACGCGGCAGTTTTCCACAACATATTGCATGGTGACTTTGTGAAAACCTGATGTTTTCAGTCAGCTACGCGACACTTCAAGTGATGAAGGCATTCAAATCGCTTGAATCTCAAAACTACTTCACCAGTGATGGGGTGAAAGGTGTACCTGTAAAGGTTGGGAAAACGGCAGTCGTTGACGCGTTCACGGCCTCGAAAGTCGGCGCAGCGAATGCTCCTCTGGTTTGCATTGCGATGTTACGCCGTCATCCAGGTTACCGGCGCCTCCCAACAGAAAGACACAATAGAAAACATTCTTATATTTGATGAAGTGGAAGGTACACCTGTGAGTTGCCGTTCGCATCCACGTCGGCTCTACTGATCCTCGTGATCGACACGCTTCTTCGCTTTTTCGACTGCTCAAGCGTTTGCTGTCAATGGCGCGTAACCACCATTCGCTGCCTGAAAAACCTCACGTCGCTAAAGGTGTTGTAATCGCGAAGGTCCTCTTCTCGTCTTATTTCCACCGGCCGAGAGGCATGGAGGAATCGTGGAAGGACGTTCGCCGTACTTGGCCCTCTACGATCGCTGTGATGGTTTTGGGTTGGGTACGGAGCTATGGCGCCGGCTATTCCAGCATGCAATTTCAGTGACATATGTGCAAGGCATGTATTGTTTTTGGCTTCAATTTGAACTACAATCACATTGATATGATTCAGATGTTCTCACAAACTGTAGTGATAATGATGCTTCCATGGCAATAGTTTATGTACAATGATGCCACCCTGTGACTTAGGCCTCTCAGTTAATTTCCTGATGTGCAGGACATCTAGGCACATTTTGGGTGCAAAGCAGGGGAGTGTGAATAGCGATGTTTCTTACCGAATTGATTATGCATTAAATAGTTATGGGACCGAGTCGAATATGAATCGAATAGTGACAAAACCAGATCGAATAGTTTTCGAATACTTGGTACACGGTTTACAAGGGTGAAAACTACTGGAATTTGGTAGGAATATATAGCAAAAACAAAAACCATGCATGTGTTAGTTAGCTGACTACAGGAGGGTCTTTGCAACACGCAAACTGCGGAAGCATAGAAATCATGCGTAGGAAACCACTCGAGAGCGGTGGGAGAGAAACCAGAAAACCCAACAACCTCGAAACGCCGAAGTGACCTTATAGGGCATCACTGATTGCAGACAGTTTTAAAATAAAAGAAAATAAAAGATGTTACTTGTATTCACATACCTCTCCACATACCACATGAGGACAGAGCAGTTGGGGCGTGCAATTCAGAGTGTCGCGAGAAAGAGTGCCAGGGGCTGCATTAGTCGAATAAATGACACCACTCCTATAGACACACCGGTACTGCTAGCGGTAATCATGTCTCGGACGTACGGACACAAACGTTTTGCCGAGTATGCAGACCACTTGAGAGAACTGACATATTCAAGAATGTATGTGGCAGGCGTGCTGTATATAAGCGTCTATGAAAGAACATTTGTGGTGCTGAATCGTGCCGATACTGTTTTCGGCTATTTGAAAACTTCAAAAAATATTCGAAACTATTAGAAACAACTATTTTATATGAATACCGAATCGAATAGCTTCTTTATCGGCTTATTCGATTCAGATACAGAATGGAATAGGGCTATATTCGATTCGTTATTCGAAACTTGCGAATATTCGCACAAACTTAGTGGGCAGTGATTGGAGCGAAATTGGCTGTAGCAGGGTGGTCAAATTCGCATCGCCCACAGGGGTAGGATTCGATATGGTGGAAATATTGTTCCTTTGAAAGGCTTTCATCAGTTTCTTGTTATGTGCCCGTTACCATGAAGTATTGTTAACTTAAAGTATAGAAATTACACTTTCACGAGGCTTTAATTTCAATCTACTATGTTCCAAACACTTTCAGAAACATTCTGAAGCATTTCAGCAATGGAGACAACCTAGTTAAATCGGAAATAGTTTGTTTTTGGTGATGCAATATGTCATAATTAGAAACTGCAATGGCAGAGGGAGTTGCTTGGATTGAAGAACAAAACTCTGGTAATCTTCCCCAAACCTTTTATCCGTGTTAGTGTTAATGGTGTGGGAGAATAAATAGAAGCAAATGTGATTACTCCAACCAGCTGCAAACATATCGCCTCGGGGTCTATTATCTGCTTTCAGTGACGTGGTTCCATCCCCCAAAATGCAGACTGTAATCAACGTTGGACCCCATTGATAAATTTTTTAGGCTGATAGAAATCCAGCCGCTCCTCGTAATTTCCGAGTAAAATTTACTTTTTTAAATTACTCCTTTCAAAATTTTATGTTCGCCAGAGTGGTGCGTCAGTATTGACGTCTCATTTTACATTAGGCCTCTCAATTTAAAACGCACTATAAATGGTGTGCCTTAGATTCGTCTGGGTGTGCTTTCTCTCGACAAGTATGTAGATTATGTCTCAAAAGGTCTAATCTGATGTTGACCACACCTCAGGCCTTCACCCACGATTCATCAGGACGAGACCCAACCGGGACACAGAGAAGGAGCGGCTTAAGCGAGAGAGGCTACATATACGACAGCTCCTTGCGGACAAGAACCGAAAACAGATAGATGGTGGGTGCATCATTTGCTATGCCTTTTGGCATGCACATTTTGTTTGTTATGTTTCAAGATCCCTGCAGAGTTTAATTTCAACTGTTGCAAAATATCGAGCATGCTCCCAGATCGCAGAAGCGCCTACCCCTTGTTTTCAGAACGATTCGCAAGTAAGCAAGGGGCATACCAGACACCCACCTGTTTTGAGCCATGCTCAAAGTATTAAAAGAACACATCAAGCGCCAGGTGCTGTGGCGTCCTTGCCACAATGGCGCCGGTCGCAGAGCTGACAGATCCGTGCCTGGCGCAAGCCAGGGGCATGGCCTTTGGGAACCTGGAAATCCCGATTAAAGGAGTAGAACAGAAATTGGAGGCAAGTGGCGAAGGTGAGCAGAGTTAACAGAAAACAAAGATGAAGGGGGTTCCGTCGCATGAGGCATCTATGTCCCGTGCATGTAATTTTGAGTGTGCTGTAGCTGGCTACTCAAAACGATTGTTACCTGGACGTAACTAATCGCAAATCTCTCTTGCAGTTTCCACGGCCCACAAGTCAGCAGGCGCCAGTTCGTTTTCGTTCAAAGGTGAGGATTCCAGATTTTCTAATTGCTCTGAAGCAGCAATACTGAAAACCAGACAAGCGATACGGCATATTTAATTGACGGAGCTCAGAACGACTGGGGACACTTTCACTGAAGCCTGTTTTGCTGCAATACACGCGTGTATTGCGCGACAAAAAAGCTTGCAATACACGCGTGTATTGCAGAAAAACAAAATTCAGTGAAAGCATCCCCAGTCGTTCTGAGCTCCGTCAATAAAATATGCCTTAAAGCTTCTCTGGCTTCAGTATTGCTGTAGGCAACAAAACGTGTGCCCAGGTTTGTCACAAGAGGCATATTACGTCACGCGCATGTAATTTTAAATTTACCCGGCTTAGGTTGCTGTAGAGCAGGCTACTCAAAGAAATTGCTACTTGGACGCAACTAATCGCAAATCTTTCTGGCAGTTTTCGCGGCCTAAGAGCCAGCAGGTGCCAGTTTGTTTTCCCTCAAAGGTGAGAATTCCTGATTCCCGAAGCAGGAATACTAAATCCAGACGACCGGTACCGCATTTTTAATCGACGGAGCTCAGAACGACTGGGGGCTCCTCCATTGAAACTTATTTTTCTGTAATACACGCGGGCGACAATGACGTGTGCCCAGATATGTCGCAACAGGATATCTTTGTCCCGCGCATGTAATTTTTGAATATTTCCGACTTAGTATTCTTTACGGGGCTACTCAATGTAAGTGCTACTTGGACGCAACTAATCGCAAATTTCTCTTCCAGCTTCCACGGCCTACAAGCAAGCAAGCACCAGTTCGTTTTTTCTCAAAGGTGAGCATTCCAGATGCTCTAGATTGGTGCGAAGCTGGAATACTGAAGCCAGACAAGCGGATACATATATTTAATTTACCGAGCTCAGAATGACCCGGGGCAGTGGCATTGAAGCTTATTTTTCCGCAATCAACGCAGACATAATTTTGAATCTATCCGGCTTAGTGAAGAATTCCTAGTTGTTGCAAACTAATCGCAATTTTTTATCTTGCAGTTTCTATATGGCTGCAGGTAGCAGGTGATATTTTCATAAAAAGGTGATGATTTCACATTCTGTTTTCAAACATCATGTTTTTGAATGAGGATCCTAAACAATTAACTTTCTTTTGCAGTAAATGCCGGATCCTCCAGTTCAAGAATGTGTTAAATATATTTGGTATGGATAAGCCCAGAGTTTTGTTTCTTCATTCATAATTAGACAACAGCGACATTTTTATTTCACCACTCAGAAATAAACACAATGAGAGACTGCGTTGCAAATAAATGTTGTGCGGAACGTGATATTCCAACTCGTATATAGTTTTATTGGTAGCCGATATAATATCCAATATCAATAATACGCTAAGTACACTGGAATCGTAAACCCTTATTGGATCCCCATATGACACATGGGGATCGAATAAGGGTTTGTACTGGATGGAATTCCAATGTTTTTAGCATATTATGGATATTGGAATCCCATTAAAAACCCTAACTGTAATACGATACAATAAATGTAATGTTTTCCAATACACTGTGCCGATCGTATTATAATACAATAAAAATATATTGTTTACCAATATTCATAATACACTGTTCATATTGGGGTTTCCGAATAGGGTACCAAAAGCTATGTCTTCATCTTTACTACAATGATAAACCATGTGTGTTAGTTCTGTTGTGATTGCGACTCAGTACATATCAATGTTAAACTTTCACAAACTCTCAAATTGTTTGTGCATTTCCCTTGTTCAATGAGTTTTTTTATTATTCTGATAATTATTTCATTCACGATACAAATGAGATCACTTATCTATTTATCTGACATCAAATGTTTGAAATGGAAAGAATGCGATTTTCTTCGCTTAAGTTCCGTCAATAATAAAATATATGCGTCAATTCATTGACATTAAAACTAAAATAATTTCTCAGAGGTGCGTCCACAAATGCATAAAATAATATGTGGATAATATGTGAACTAGTTCCGCTTGGTATATAACAGCTGCCTCGCGGAACGGGTGAGGTGCAAACGATGAAATTCACAAACACGAGGTCACACCATTCGAGTCTTTTTAAATTCCCAGTCGAACCAGACGCGTTTGCATCCTTTTTTTGCAGCTTTGTTTGTTTGCAAGCGCGCATTAACGCACATTTGAGCGCTGAAAATGGCGCCGGCCAGGAGCTCAGATTGCGCCCGAGCGAAGAAAGCACTCAGCGCGAGCTCGTAGTTTGACTGCTGCAGCGGCGCGCGTGCTCTCGCAATGCTCGATATCCTTGAAGCCACGTGTTCGCGCGCTACCTTCGCTGCCTCTTGACTTGAGGTGAAACGAAGTCGAGAAGTATATTCTTTCACGCTGTCGCGTCTTCTCCAAGAGAGATTCGAGATCAATCAATAAACTGAGGCAACAAAGAACGCCAATGTTTTAAAAGTTTTGACAAAAATATCGGCTCTCGAACGCCGTACAGCGCGTTTAGGTAAAAAAAAATACATCTCGCTCATTGCAGTTGCAGTATAAGCGAACATCAGCGAAATTGAAAAATAAATATACTTACTTACATTACGCGGGTGATTTGAAACCGATAAATCCGGGCACCCAGCTTTCGGAAACATAGGCTGCCACGGCTGAAACAGGTGTGCCCAAGTCGCCGCTCTGTAGGTTGGGTATAAACGGGCTCCAGACAGCCGTTCGATTAAACCGATGCAGTTTGCCGGTCACCGGTCACCCGTTTGTGTTACATGGTCAAGCGTTCGAGCAAGCGTGCGACAAGTTTGTCCAAACGAGTGACCCATTTGCCCAGACGGGTGACCCGTTTGCCCAAAGGAGTGACCTTTTTGCCAAAATGGGTGACCGTTATACGGGTGACCCCTTTGAGTCATAAGGCGACTCCTTTGACATACTGGTGACTGGTGTGGCTAAACTGTTGCCGGTATGAACACGTTTGCTTTCATATAGCCGCAAATGTTATTTTTCAGTATGGCGGATAAACACATTTAGTCAAGGCCACCCACAGGGTCTGTCTCGTGATTTGTTTACCTAGTTGCATTGCCTCTTCGGGATCATAGTGTGGGTCATCGTCATCTTCACCGAGGTCCGGCGCGAGCGAGTACTTGTGGTTTTGTTAGCGACCTTGCACAATCTCGGCACACGGGGGATATCTAGCTGCCCGTGAGCCTTAAAAAGCACTAATATACAAACAAAAAGAAAAAAACATTTGAATTTTAAACGGGTGGCGCACTGGTCGACCAGTTTGAATCAAACTGGTGGCAAACTTGTCGATCCGTTTGAATCAAACGTGATCATGGTATACGGGTACACGTTTGAAACGGTAACAGTTTGAAATGATACATGTTTAATACGGATGCCAGTTTGATAGGGGTGCCCGCTTCATACGGGTGCCCGTTCTACCTGGCACATGACCACACATTTGAACGCGCCATTTGGACAGGCAAATGATTCGCTAGCCCTAAATGGGTTTCGTCTGGAAGGTTGGTTATCTTGAAGTTATTCAAGATGTCCCGAAACGCATAAACCACATGTAACATAAAAAAAACATGTGCTCGCGTAGGCGCTTGCAAATAGGCAGGAAACCGGACACAAAATATTGTTTTCAATTCTCCAAGCAGTTTATTACAACCTATTCCTTGGGCAAGTACAAACGTTCAAGCGATCAGTGAAATGAGAAGAGGCACTCTAAGGTTTTATACAAACCAGAAGTTTGCAAAGCAATCAAGAGCCAGAACAATTCTAGACTATAATGGTAGACTTTCGGAAAAATTATTCTGCCGGCTGCCACTAGAATAGACGCTGCATAATTCTATAGATAATCTGGAGGAGTACGCGTAGAAGAACAGTCAATCGTGAGCAACAAGTAGGTTGCAGTGCACTTACCATAATAATAGCTGACTTGAAAGATGTAATCCAAGATGCATATCGACACGGTTAAAGCAGGGCAACCACACAAACACAAAAACGGGAAGGAATGCAACTTGAAGTTACAACATGATGAGGCGCACGACCTGTCGTTTGCCGAACTTGCTCAAACCGCTAGAATTCCTGACTTCTTTGAAGAATCGGTTGTTGCCGATATACACGTAGGACTTTTCGATCACTGATGGCTTCGGTGCACATCCAATACGTTGTCGAGGGACATCCTAATAAGACCACAGTGTAAGGCAACAGATCGAAACAGGCGGGACGAACGAAGTTCGAACTGCAACGGACAACAAGCAGACCAAAAAAAAAGCGCCTGTCAGCGCGCACGCTTCAGGATCTTGGAGGCAATGATTATCAACATGTAGCTCGCGCGCTGCTGGTGCCCTCCTCTACATCGGGTTACGTGACAGAGGAGAACAAATAGGAGAGAAGGTGCCCGGTCAATGTGCACGACACTGGGACACCCCCTCACCCTATCCTCAGGCATTCGTGCACGACGTGCAGCCTCGTAATGCAAACGAATCTCGAGCATTTCGGCACGCTCAAATGCTGGAAATAGCGCTGGCTAGGGTGCCTCAATGTCCTTCTGCTTAAGGTGAGGCCACCCTTTGTAGTACCCGAAGCCGACAGCACGCGCTCGCGGGTAAAATACAAAGAAATCGACGGAAACAAAATGTCGCCATAGCACAGTCAGCGCCACAAACGCCTGCAGGGGCACGCTCTTTCACGCGCTTCTGAACAAAAAAATAAAAATAAAAGTGCAGCACAAAATGGCCAGATGTCTCCACCATAAGCAAAGCGCACATGAAGGCACCCTAGCGCTGGCTTGCTCCCGGGCGAAGAAATCCCTCAGCGCGAGTTCCTAGTCTGACTGCTGCAACGGCGGGCGTGCTCTCGCAATGCTCGATGTTATTGGAGTCACGGGTTTGCGCGCTACATTCGCTGCATCTTGACTGGAGGTGAAACAGAGTCTAGAAGCATACTTTTGCACGAGGTTGCGTCTTCCGTGAGAGAGATTCGAGCTGCATAAGTAAATTGAGGCAACAAAGAACTCCAAAGATTTAAAGTTCTGTCAACAATATCGGCTCGCCAACGTCGCGCGTATGCGTAAAAATAATAATTTGCTTATTGCAGTTGCAGTATAAGCAAATATCAGCGCAATTAACCCCGCAGGGGGCACCTGTCAAAGCACGTGTTTGGAGAGTGGCGTCTCCACGGACCCCGAGCCCTGCAGGGGGTGCCTTCAACTTAGGTGCTGTGTGCTTGGTAAGTAGCGTCACCACGGACCCCAGCCACGTGGGCCACCACACCCGCACGCAGGGGGCACCTACTTTATTAGGTGCTTGGTGAGTGGCGTCACTACGAATCCCGAGCCATGTGGGTTCGCCCACCCACGTCTGGCTGTTCGTGGCTTAACCCGTGTCCGGGGAAAAGGGGACTCTTTTGGTTGAGCTGAGCCCAGGGTATGTTTGGACCCTTCGGGGGAACCCAGGCAAAGCAATATACTGCTTCGGCCCCTTCTTCTCTTAGACGGGTGTCCTGCATTGGCCAGACCAGAATGGTTCAGTCAGTCGCGTCTTCTACCCTCCTCTTTTTTCTTTCAGTTTTCTTCCGACCTCTTTCTTTTTTTTCTAAACTCTCTTCCTTCCTTTTTCACTTCAGGATTAAAATCCCTAAAAAACGAGGACCAGTAAAACAAGACACACACACACACCGGAGCGTGTGTGTCTTCTTTACTGTGTTTTTGTCTTCTTTTACTGGTCCTCGTTTTTAGCGCTTTTAGTCCTGAAATGTACCACCAACTAGCCCAAGTGAATGCCCTTTTAACGTTCCTTTTTCACCTTTTTAGGCGGCAAGGGCCAACCTTGAGTGGAAACAGGTCCAGTCTCAGCAACCGAACTAGGGTATAGTGCCCGGGCAGCAGTGGTAGATTAATTGTGTCAGCCAAGCCCTTCTTGCTATGGCACATTACCTACACCCTTGTTGTACTCTGTGGTGGGCGGTGCACCCGGGCACTGAATCTCCTCCCATATCTTATAGGTTCCAAAGCTAAAACACCCTCTGATTAGGCCCCGAAAATGGTCCACAGCGAAGTCCCTCTGAAAGACATGACCTCTCTCCCCCTACATTCCCCAAATTGTTGGTTATTCACTCTGAATACGATACACCACTCTCTAAGATGTCCCCTTTCTCTTTGCGAAAGTGCTAGAAAGTGCGGTTGGGGAGAACTTCACAGCCAAAAAGATCCCCTCAGGTGACCTACTCGTTGAAATTGAATCCAGACAGCAGCTACTGCACAATAAGCTTCTTCTTTACTTCCTTCAAAAAAATAATATTTTCGATGTATATCAGTGCGGCTGTCGACCTGGACGCTCCACGACCGACCCCTTAGTTGGTCTGGAGACTTGTACGAGAGGCAGTTTTGAACAGGCAGCATTGCGTATCGGTCTTTTTTGACATGGTGAAGACTTACGATACCACTTGCCGACATGGCATTCTGCGTGACCTTTTCATGTATGGAGTACGCGGTAGATTGCTTTACTGCATTAAAAACTTCTTATGTTATCGCTCTTTTTCTGAACGGCTAGGGACAACACTTTCCGACTTGTTTGTTCAGGAGAACTGGGTTCCTCAGCGTGGAGTGCTGAGTGTTACCCTCTGCGCTGTAAAACTTAATTATCTAGACCGTGTCATACCTTCCTCCGTATCATACTCCCTTTGTGTAGGTGATATTCAAATTTATGTAGCATCGTGTAATATGTATTGCTATGAAAGGCAGCTGCAGCTAACCATAAATAAAATGACTAAAGGGGAAAATGAAAATGGTTTTAAGTTTTCTTCAGAGCAAACAGTCTGTGTGCACTTTTCTTTGCGGCGTGGGCTTTGGTTAGGTCCAATTCTTACTTCAAATAAAAATAACATTGCGGTTAGAACATAGCATAAGTTCCTGCGGGTGATTTTCAACTTCAAGCTTAACTTTTTACGTCACCTCAAGTGGCTCAAGCAAAAATGTCTTCAGGCGATGAACATCTTGAAAGTTGTTTCACACAAGTCTTGGGGTTCCGATAGGAGGTGTCTACTGCGTTTGTACTCTTCTCTGGTGCGATCGCGCTTTGATTATGATGCTATAGTGTATGCGTCTGCCCGGCCGTCTGCCTTAATAATGCTTGACCCTGTGCATCACCTTGAGTTGCGTCTTGCAACCGGTGCTTTTAGGCTATCTCCTGTTTTAAGCTTGTATGCTGACTTAAATGAAATGTCCCTTCAAAAAAGGCAGCAGTTTGTTTATCTTTATGCCTATACAAGTCTTGTTTATGCCTACAAGGTGTCATCGGAACCCAGCCATCCAACCCACAGTAGTATTCGAGTGTCAAAGTTTTGTTCTACTTTTAACCATAAACCAACCGTTGTTCGACCCTTGAGTCTTCGTTTTGATAACCTCTGCTACTCCCTTAACCTACCACGTGAGGGTGTTCATTTATATAAATTGCATGTCATGCCGCCTTATGGGATATCAAACTTATAGCTTCTGATTGGTATTTTACAAAATTTAATAAACATAACGTCTCTCCACTCATTTTACAACAGGAATTCCTAGCTCTGCAAGCAAAATACAGACATTACTGCCAGTTTTACACTAATGGGGGGGATCGGTGGCCGAGTGGGCTAGCGCACACCAGCTCGGAGCACGTGGAGCGAAAGCTCGCGCTGCAGAACTCAGGGATCCTGGGTTCAATCCCCACCCCTGCCCGTTTCGATCTGGATGAGCATCGTACCGGCGTGCGGTCGTGTATCACTACTGCGTGATGCAAGTTAAAGACCCCAGGCTAGCGGTTGTACTGCACTGGCTAAATTGCTCATCTACAGCTGGGAGACTCGTCGCCCGTCGAGGCAGACCAAGTTCTAGGCTGTATAAACATACACACAACCCAATTTTTTTACTCTAATGGTTCCAAGTCCTCAATGTATGTCGGCTCCGCTGTTTATTCAAATTCGTTCACCCATGTTACTCGACTTAACAATGACGACAGCGTTTTTACTGCCAAACTATATGGTGTTCTGGGAGCCCTTGTCTATATAATTGGGAGCAAAGTGATGAAAGCCATTCTTTTTGTAGACTCTCATAGTGTTCTTTGTGCAGTATGTTCCGCTACATCAACTGCAAATAAGTTGACTCAAATCGTACAGGTCAAAGCTCAACAGGGACTCGCTGGTGGGAATGATATCATGTTTTGCTGGATCCCGAGCCATGTGGGCATTACAGGCTACCAGGCTGTAGATAGACTAGCCACGTCTTCACGGAACCGTTTACCATAGAATATCCGCGTACATTTCCAACACCTTAAAATGCCCGTAAGATTTTCACTTTCACGGTTATGGCAATCTGAAAGGAAATTAGCCGATAATATTAAGCTTCATGCCATCAAACCAGAACTTAGTGCATTGGAAACCTCCCATGATAAAAATATTTTCAACGAAGTCCTCCTGTGCCGCTTGAGAATTGGTCACTCCTTCATTACTTATCAATACCTTTTTACAGGTGAGGAACCGCCATTATGCAAGTACTGTGGAGAAACGTTGTCTGTTCTACATGCTCTCCCTTTTTTTTTTGCCGAGGGCTTCAACAACAATACAACTCCTTTTTTTAAATACAACATCACGTTTCACCCTGTCTTGGTTCTAGGGGAGCAGCCTCTGATATGATTTGAACGTCTTTTAGCTCTTCTCAATACTGCAGGTATTTTACACAAACAATAGCCAACTTCTAGTGTAGTCTTAGTGTACTTGTTACAATGTATTTTTAGCTTACCTAGTTTGGCGCAGTATGGCGTCGGAGCTCTTGCGCCATAAAACCCGCAAACAACACAAGCGCAATTAAAATAGTGTCACGAATGACAATTGATGAGGCGATAATAACTGAAGAAACTAAACGTTTAATGGGGCGAACTTGTGCCCAAAAATAAAAAAAGGGAACAGAAGAAAGCAGCAGAGCGTCTCGGGCGTCGAAGTCGGCGTGACAGCAGAGTCGAACGCTGGGGCGAAAACTGATTCCGCTCGCCTTGCGGAATCCCTTTTGTACCTTCGTGGGTTTCTGGATCGTTCAGCGAAGAATTTTTGGTGTGTAGAACATTCGGAACTCGATCGGACGAGAATGTTCTCGAACTTACGAGATGGTCAAGTTGAAAAAATTAATAAAATGATAGTCCGCCAACTGGAATCGAACCTACACCTTCCGCGCGACAGTCGAGCGCGGTAACCACTCGGCCACGCACGAACTTGATCACCAACGTGCGTGGCATTACTCCCCCCTTTAAAAGCGCATCGTCTATGATGCGACGTGCCGAAAACGAAAACCAGCAAAACAAAAAAAATAATGGCAAACTACGTAGGCTTGTGCAACACAATCCTATCGAGCGTATTAAAAAACACAATTCACAGTCCTAACAATCGTAGTACGGCTTGAGGCGCACGACGGGGACGACTTCCGGTCGTGGAGGGCGGCGTGATGAAGTCCGTGTTCCGTCGGGCATCACCTCATAGTTCAAATCCCCTAGTTGACAAAGCACTTTGTAGGGTCCAAAGTAGCGCTTCAGGAGTTTCTCGCTCAGACCCCGGCGGCGAATCGGTGTCCAGACCCACACCCTGTCTCCGCCTGGAAGAGGACGTCCCTACGACGAAGGTTGTAGCGGCCCGCGTCGACGCGTTGCTGGTTATGAATCAGGAGTCGGGCGAGCTGGCGGACTTCTTCGGCTCGTTGAGCAACACCTGGGCGTCGTCGCTCTCATTGTCAGATGGCTCAAGGCGTCCAGCATGGCGTCCAGCATGGTCGTTACCTTCCGACCATGTACCAGTTGGAAAGGTGTGAATCCAGTGGTCTCTTGAACCGCCGTATTGTAGGCGAATGTGACGTAGGGCAACACCTCGTCCCACGTCTTGTGCTCTACGTCGACGTACATAGAGATCATGTCGGCGATTGTATTGTTGAGTCGCTCCGTCAGCCCGTTAGTCTGCGGGTGGTACGCAGTGCTACGACGACGGCTGGTGTGACTGAGCCGGAGGTTTTCTTGCGACATCTGTGCCATGAACGATGATACGCGATCTGCAATCAGAACTTCGGGAGCGCCGTGCCGGTGGACGATGGACTCGATGAAAAACTTGCCGACTTCCACAGCAGTCTCTGAAGGAAGGGCTTTCGTTTCGGCGTGCCGCGTGAGATAATTTGTGTCGATGATTATCCAGCGGTTTCCCGACGTTGACGGTGGAAAAGGGCCCAGTAGATCCATTCCGATCTGCTGAAACGGTGCGGTCGAGGGAGCAATCGGCTGAAGGAGACCAACCGGCTTCGTAGCGGTTTCTTACGTCGCTGGCACTCGTGGCACGATCGGTTGTAGAGGTGGACGGCTTTGGGGATGTTTGGATAGTAATACTTTTCACTAATTCGGGCCAGTGTTCGGGTGTAACCAAGGTGTCCGGACGTCGGGTCGTCGTGACATGCTTAAAAGATCTGCTCCCGAAGGTCGGTCGGGATTACCAGCAAAAAAAAAACGGTGTGCTGTTGTCCCCACAGTTCTCTTTCTTCTCTTTGTAGAGCACACTTTATCGAATGGCGAAGGTCGGCAGTAATCGTGAGAAGACACGTGGCACGATATTCCCGCCCCCTTCCAGGTGCTCGATTAGTGCGCGCAGCTCAGGATCGTCTCGTTGACGTCGTGCCATGTCGTCGGTGTTCACTGCTCCTAGGAAGCACTCGTCGTCATTGTGGTCGCTGCAGCCGGAAGGGGTTCCGACGGGGGCTCTAGACAGGCAGTCGGCGTCGCTGTTCTTGCGGCCAGACATGTAGACCACAGTCATGTTGAACTCTTGTAGTCGGAGACTCCATCGAGCAAGGAGTCCTGACGGGTCTTTGAGGTTCACAAGCCAGCAAAGCGAGTGGTGGTCCGTCACCAAGCGGAACGGGCTCCCGTACAAGTACCGACGAAACTTCTTTATTGCCCAGACGACCGCAAGGCATTCTTTCTTAGTCGTGGAGTAATTTTTCTCCGCCTTTGACAGTGTCCGACTTGCGTAGGCGATGACTCGCTCGATGCCTTCTTGCACTTGTACCAGTATTGCGCCCATTCCCGCGTTACTTGCGTCTATGTGACTCTCGGTTTCCGCAACCTGATCGAAATGTCCAAGCACAGGAGGAGCCTGGAGTCGTTGTTTCAGCTCGTCGAATGCCTGCTGCTGCTCCTCGGCCCATTCGAACTTCTCGGCGTCCTTCGCTAGGTTTGTGAGCGGTAATTTTAGCGAAATCCCGAACGAAGCGTCGATAGTAGGTGCAAAGTCCAAGGAATCTTCGCACGGCCTTCTTGTCTGTCGGCGCTGGAAATGCCGCGACGGCGCGAGTCTTCTCGGGGTCTGGGCGGACGCCTTTCTTACTAACCACGTGGCCTAGAAACTTTAGTTCGTCATAGGCGAACCGGCACTTTGACGGCTTCAGTGTGAGTCCGGCGGTCTGAATGGCTTAGAGAACAGCTCGGAGTCGTCGCAAGTGCTCGTCGAAGTCACTTCAAAACACTACGACGTCGTCAAGGCAGACGAGACAGCTCTGCCGCTTCAACCCTGCCAGTACCGTGTCCATGATACGCTGGAAAGTTGCCGGCGCCGTGCATAGGCCGAAATGCAGCACCTTGAACTCGTACAGGCAATCCGGCGTGACGAATGCTGTCTTCTCTCGGTCCCGTTCGTCGACTTTGATCTGCCAGTAGCCGCTCTTCAGGTTCATCGATGAAAAGAATCGAGAGTGGCGCAGCCGGTCTAGCGTGTAATCGATTCGGGGGAGTGGATAGACTTCTTTCTTCGTTATCGCGTTCAGCTGCCGGTAGTCAACGCAGAACCTAAGAGTTCCGTCCTTCTTCCTAACCAACACGACTGGAAAGGTCCACGGACTGCTTGACGGCTGGATTATGCCGTCGTTCAGCATTTCTTCCACTTGCTCTTGGATGACCTCCCGTATTTTTATGGAGACTCGGTACGGCGATCGGTGCACAGGGAGCGCGTCGTCCTCGGTGACGATACGATGCTTCGCAACGGTGGTTTGGCGCACCTTTGAGGACGTCGCGAAGCAGTCGCTGTATTCGGCGAGAAGGTCACTCAGCTGCCGTCGTTTCGGGCTTGGAAGCTTGGAGTCAATGTCAAGCTGCGCTGGCGTCGTAATGTCTTGCTGAGGTGGCGATGATTCTTCAGCAATCGCGGCTATTTCAACGGAGTTCCAAATTTCCTCGACTAGGCCTCCAGCGGCACCTTTTTGTGAGGTGTTGCGTTTCTTGTCGGAAGTTTGTCACGAGGACCGTGGTGCGCCCATCCTGAAGTTTAGTCACTCCTCTTGTGACGCATATTACTCTTCCCTGGAACAATTGAAGGTTGCCTTCCAGAACAACTTCGCCGCAGGTAGCTGTATTGGTCACGACGGGTACGACAACACCTGATCGCGGCATCAGTTTCACGTGGTCTGCAGCGACTCGGACGGCGCCTGACGCTATTTGAGGTTTCTGTGAAGGTGGAACAGGCGTCCGGAGCGTCAATCTGTTTTCACCAAGATTGATGATGGCACCGTATTCTCACAGGAAGTCCATGCCGAGAATGACGTCCATGGCACAGTCTTGTAGAATGACGAATTTCACAGGGCATGTCTCACCGTGAATCTCGACGCGAGCGGTGCATCTCCCGACTGGTGTGATGAGGTGCCCTCCGGCGGTTCGTATTTGAGGTCCATCCCGCGGCTTTGTCACTTTTCGCAGGCGGCGAGAGAGCCTCCCACTCAAGACTGAGCAGTCTGCTCCGGTGTCAACGAGTGCCGACGAGTCGAGGCTGTCGATGATAACGTTTAGGCTGTTGTACACCGTTGCAAGGGCGTCGGTGCGATGCGGGGCGTCGGGAGAGTGGTAGCGCTCCGGCGTTCTTGGAGGCTGTTTGCTTCCGTCATTTCAGCAACGTTACCTTCAGGCGTTGCCGCCCTTAGTTTTCCCGGTGACGCAGGGGGACAGGCTCTCTCAGCGGGGTCGTGGCGCTGCGGACGTTGAACGTCGTGTCGATTAGTAGCGGGCTTCACGGCGGAGAGACGACACTGGGGAAGGCGAGCGTCGGAGGTACTCCTCGATGTCGCGATGGCGTTCGTCGTATCTTCGGCGCGGGTCGCTCGGGTGGAACCCGCGCAGCCCCAGTTTTCGGTAGGGGCATCGACGGTAAATGTGGCCGGCTTCACCACAGTGATAGTACCACGGGCGTCGATCGGCCGTCCTTCCCACGTCGGTCTTTTGTGGCGCTGCTTGTTCTGGGTGGGCGTGCGCCCGACCTTCCTGGCGTCGGGAAAACTGTGGCGCTGGAGGTTCACGTCGGGGTGGTGTCGTGACCTGGCGGTGAGCTTGCGGCGGTCGTCGGGCCATGGCGGCGTAGGTCAGCGTTGGTTATTCGGGTGCGGCCACGGTGACAGGGGCATCTGGTAGGAACGATCGCAGAACCGCGACTCGGACGACCTCCGCAATGGAGATTGAGGCCGGGCGTTCAGCAGTCGGTAGAAGCTTCTTAAGCTCCTCCCGGACGACGTCGTGGATGATGTCGCGATGGCCGGGGATGCTTGGGCTGATGTCGTAGTCCGATGCAAAAGCAGCAGCGACGCTCGAGTGCCGTGGGTAGTGGCTGGCTTTTGCGAGGAGGGCACATTCTACACTCGAGGCCTCCGTGACGAAGTCTTCGACGGTAGATGGGGTTTGCGAACAAGAACACCGAAGATGTCATCAATGACACCTCGCATTAGGATCCGCCACTTCGTTTCGTTGGTAGCTTGAGGGTCGGTGCGAGCGACCAGGCGCAAAACATCCTCGACGAAACTGGTGGTAGTCTTGTTTCGTCCCTGGGTCCTCATTCGAAGAAGGTCCTCGGCCTTCTCCCGGCAAAATTGGTTGGCGAATGTCCATCTGAGCGCATCGCTGCGGGCGGACCACGAGATCAAGGAAGTCTCGCGATTCTCGAACCAGTGCCTGGCCGTCCCTTCGAGCGCAAAGTAAAAACTCTGCAGGCGCTGTTCGTCCGTCGATCGGTTGTGCTGGGCCACTCGCTCGTACTGCTGCAGCCAGTCCTAAATGTCTTCATAAGACTCACTGTGGAATGGCACGGGCGTACGGGGAGCGACGTGTAGGACAACGGCGGGTGGAGTGGTCATCGTCGCGGTCTTCTTTGGTTTCTGCGGCAGGGGTCCGAGTTCCGGGGGTAGGCCTTGGTTACGGCGACAAGACCGGGCCTTGTTCTGGTCTTCTACGAAGGGTAGCCTCCCGGGGGTGAGCACGTCACTTGGCCGGCGTGTTTTTGGAGGGGTACGGTCCACGAGCATAGAATGCAAATACCCAGCACCTCCACCAAAATGTCACGAATGACAATTGATGAGGCGATAATAACTGAAGAAACTAAACGTTTAATAGGGCAAGCTTGTACCCAAAAATAAAAAAGGAACAGTAGAAAACAGCAGAGCGTCTCGGGTGTCAAAGTCGGCGTGACAGCAGAGGCGAACGCTGGGGCGAAAACTGATTCCGCTCGTCTTGTGGAATTACTTATGTACCTTCGTGGGTTTCTGGATCGTTCGGCGAAGAATGCTCGGTGCGTAAAACATTCGGAACTCGATCAGAAAGAAAGTTCTCGAACTTATGAGAAGGCCTAGTTGAAAGAATAAATAAAAGGACAGTCCGCTAACTGGAATCGATCCTACACCTTCCGCGCGACAGTAAATCGCGATAATCACGCTCGCCAACGCGCGTGAAAATATAAATATAATTACTTGCATTACGCGGAAGATTTGAAATTGATGAACCGGCGCTCCCGGCCTTCCGGAAACATACCCTGCCACGGCTGAAACAGGCGTGCCCATGCCAGCCATCTGTATGTTCAGTATCCAACGGGCTCCGCAGAGCCGTTTCATTAAACTGGTACAGTTTCCCGGTCATCGGGCACCAGTCTGTGCAACGTGGTCAGCGGTTTGAGAAAACGTGCGACAACTTTGCCCAAACGTGTGGCCCATTTGCCCAGACGAGTGACCCGCTTGGGAAAGGAGTGACCCGTTTGCCCAAATAGGTGACCGTTATGGCTCATACGGGGACCTCTTTGAGCCATACGGGCAACCCCTTTAATGAACTGGTGACCGGTATGGCTAAACTGTTACCGGTATCAACCCGTTTACTTTCAAATAGTCGCCAAATGGTTTGTTTCAGTAGGGATTGCATGTTCGTTGCTCTGGATGTCCTCGTTGGCGGGTATTTAGGACACTTTGATGACTGTGCCGCAAAATTAGTTCATTGGCTGTACGCGGGATCGAGTGAACCCTCCTTTTCGGGGATTGACGGTTGATGCATTCTGTGAGAGCTGCAACAAAGTCTGTACAAATTTGAAAGTGCTTGGGTCGGACCCCCTCCTCGATGATGACGCGTAGCGCAAGATGGATGGCTCCAAGCTCTCCACCCTTAGCCGATGTCCCGCCGGGCAACATCTCTGCTATCAAAAGTACTTGTCGAGGAATTACGACCGAGAGCCGCATCGCAATTTAATTTCAGGGGCCGCTTCATAGCCACTTTTTTAGTGCAGCGCCGCCATGTGCTTCCAAGTGTCGCTGGAGACATGGCGCTTCCAAGACAAACAAACACATCAAGGGGCTTTAAGGGGGGCGTGGGATGCTTCGGTGGGAGCTAGGGATTCTCGGAACGCGAGGTTACGTATCTCGTTCATACCGATAGATTAGCTGCATAGGTCGTGGCATCGGTCGCTGTCAATAAAATTGAAAGTGAAAGCTGGTCGTGTGGCAGCGAGACAAAGCACGTTGCCATGGCATCACTGCGTCCTAGATGCATAGCCTTGTATTGGTCTTTTTTGTGTAGTGCAGCACACGGAAATCTCACACAGTCCATTCTCTGGCAAAACGGAAATTGAATCGGTGGCCGAGTTTTCTAGCGCGCGCCAACCCGGAGCACGCGAAGCGAAAGCTCGCGCTGCAGAACCCAGGATCCAGGGGTTCAATCCTCACTCCTGCCCGTTTCGATTTAAAGAGTATCGTACCCGCGTGCGGTCGAGTATCTCTTCTGCGTGGTGCACTTCAAAGACCCAAGGCTAGCGGTTGCACTGCACTGGTTTAATTGCTCATCGGCAGCTGAGAGAGGAGTCGCTCGTTGAGGCAGACTAAGTTAAGCTGTATAAATATACCACCCCTTTTAGTTTATTTTTAAATGGCAAAAAGTGATCTTGGCGGTGTCAGGCAAAAAACCTCGTGCTGCTAATCGGCGTGCGTGTAAGCTCGTGAAAAGAGCAGCAACAACAGCAAATTCTCTGGCTTAGTGCATTTGGAACTGGTGACGCAATCTCCTTGAACACATTGAATAGAAATTAAGCAAAAATGAGCCTGTCAACTTTATTTACACGAAAACGCAAGTACAAAGACTTTGGAGCTTCTGGTAAGGGTTTTAAAATTAAGATAGAAGACACCCCTTGGCACACTTCCCTTTGTTTTGTCACCCTTGTGATTTAACTAATTTCAGTTTCAAAATGACCTCAAATGCACTTAAAACAGTCAAAATAGTCTTAATTCTGGATTTTACTAAAAAGCTCCAGTGCTCTGAGAGAAAATTCCAAGATTCGTACGACAATTATTACACCTTCATAATGAACAAACAAAAAATCAATGGTCGGGTACATTCCTATAACGTAGGTTGTGTAGCGAAGTTTGCCCATTGAGTGACGAGCGGGTGAATACCCCTAAAGGTGCAACACCACCGTGGACGCTGTTTTGAATATTTTTGGCAGTTTATAGCTTTTTCTTGTATATTCTATGGTCATAGCGGTAACGTCAAATTAAATAACTCTTCTTGAACTAATTTATTGTCTCAATAATATATTTATTTTCAGTTGTTAGCTTATTCTTAACATAAATTAAGCCAGGGTTTCTTATATTGAACTTTTTTTTTTCTCTACCTATAACGTCCTAATGACCGCGGCAATTCATATGAACGGTATATTGTTTATAGTGTAATCAAATTGTAAGGAATGAAATGTACAAAAAATGTACAACTCTAAATAAAAAATAAATTCTAAAATTGTGTTAGTTCATCCTGCTATAAAACAAAATCACGTAAACTAAAGCAACTAACGACACATTAATTTATGAAGCACATTTTAATATTCCATGTTTGAAAAAGTGGATATCAAATATTTCACGTCAAGCTGAGGATTCAATCACAAACTTATCTCATTCAGCTGCGGAAAGTTGCATCATTCAACTATAAAATACAGATGGAGACATGTGTTCAAGAATAGCTTGCTTTACATTTGAGGCCATGTACCTCTTAGAACGCCACCTGATAGACAACTATGGCGCCAGATATCTGGGAGTCTGATGCCTAGATGCCCACAGTGAGAGAGCCAGAGGTGTGAGAACAACAAGCACGAGACTGCGAGTAGACCGCTGCTGCTTTTTCGCGGGTTTCATCCATAGTTTCTAGAGAGTGGACGTGCTTCTAGGGAGCTCCCGATCCCTCTTGCCAGGAACAGTGTCAAACGAAACGGCGGCGTCGGTGGCGCCCACCGGACAGGATTCAGCGGAAACCTCTGACGGCGGCTACAAGATGCAGCCCTACCGAAAAAAACAGTCTGAAATGAAACTTTGAATGAACTGGAAATGCTAAATTCAACAAGGAATGACTGGAACGTCAACTGGAAAGACAATCTCCAGTTTGTTGAAACCGGAAATATATACCGGTAACGCGTATCCAGGTAGGACACGCTGGTTTCGAAACCGGAAGTATATACCGGTAACCAGTATCCGGTTGGGACAAGCTGGTTTTGAAACCGGAAATATATATCAGTGATGCGTATCCGGTTAGGAAAGCTGGCAAGACTGGAAAATAAGACAACTGGAAAACAAAAACTGGATATGACCCTTCTGGAAACACATCTAGCATGTTGGATATGCATAATCCAGTTTGTGAATGCTTGAAAAAACTGGTGACAAATCCAGTTTTGCAGAACCACTGGAAACATTTGCAGAACATTGATGAGAATAGTAAATGCCTTTTCGTTTTTACAAAATCTGCGGTGTCGCAACCGCCCAATATATCTCAAAACGTTTAAACATAATTAGCACATGATATTTTTCTAATTTAAACTAGGTTCATTTTAATGTATGAATTTAATTATCAATTACTCAGCTATGAATATATGATAACTTAATAGCTCTCAATATATTTATTACAATCTGATATCTCGGCACATTTTGTAGCCTGCAATTATGACATGCCATAATTGTAAGCTTAACACTGAACATGATCTAATGGTGTAAGTAAAACACCTTATAAAAAAAACAAATAAACCTCATGGGAGCAGAGTGGGAAGAGTGGACACTGCATGTCCTCTTTTCTGTATAGTTCAATTGAAGGGCTATGTGCAATTGAACTGGGAGAACATGCACCACGCGACACCACCGCTCTCCGAATAAAATAAGATGCACTATTATTTTAAAACTCTCCCTGTTCTTTCGGTTGCCCGACTATCACCAGAGAGGAAGAAGAAAAAAAAAGGCAGCAGCTAAATTAGACATTACAGGGCCCCTTTAACCATACTATCTCAATTGCAAAAGTTTCTGAGGAACGAGGGAAAGCAAATATGCATAGCCGAAAAAACAACAAACAAATTCAGAATCATACTAAATTTGCGTGTTGCAACAACCACTTTTAATGTAAACACACAAAAAGATACAGGGATACGCAGAAATAATCTGCAAAGTATAAAGAAATACAAATACTGGGATACATGTCAATAACAAGTAAAATACTCATACTGAAATACATATTCAAAAAAGTATTGTGATATGTATCAAAGATACATTTAAAAAGTAGATGCTCAAGAATCTGGAAATAAAAATCAATAAATGCATTTTGCAAGAACAGAAATATTGACACAGAATTATTGATACTGAAATACATATTCCTTAGAATGAAGGCCTCAAAATTAATCTCGTGTCCTTCCACGCCACCTCTAGTAGATGACACACTCCTGCCTAATCTTTGCACTTGTTGCAGCAGCGATTTCAAAATGGCATGGTTAAATGAATCAATGTTGTCCCACCCGTGAGTTAAATTGGAAGGTGGATGCTATATCCCGATTGGGGCAGGGGGGAGGGCAATGTAGAAATAGTTTTAATGAACCTTGGTCTGCATTGTAACAAGGCCTCAGACTCCCATTTCCAGAATACTGATGCCTCTCAATTAGAACAAAAATAAAGACAGAGCATCACAAGTTATAACAAAATACATGGGCCCTTAATTGTAGTGTGATAGTAGGAATAGATTATAAAATTTACATCTATGCAGATATACAAAAACTATTTGAAAAGTGTGCCCAATACAAAAATTCAAACAAAGGGATTGTGTTTCTGAAATACTATAACGACACTTTCATGTCACGATACTGCCCATCCCGCACAGAATGCGATTAAATACACACAGTTGTCCAAAAATTCAAATTGGACGTTTTAGTGATTTATACAACGTAAGGTCAGTCTGCCAGTAGGGGCGACACTGGTTTACACTATAGATGAGCAATTTCGCCAGTGCAGTACGACTGCTAACCTGGGGTCTTTAACGTGCTCACGCAGTAATGATCACGACCGCACGCCGGTATGATGCTCATCCAGATCGAAACGGGCAGGGGTGGGATTCGAACCCAGGATCTTTGGGTTCTGCAGCGCGAGCTTTGCTCCACGCGTGTCGAGCTAGGTATGCACTTTAGCCCACTCGGCCACCGATCCCAGCCACACAGTTGTGTGGCTATAAAAGGTGCACAACATTAAAGGGACACTGACACCCCCCAAAAGTTTTTTTTTAATTTTTTGCCAGGTGCTTCATTATGATGTCGGAGGACTACCCAATTAATATTTTGCAACAGAGTAGCGTATTTTTTAATAAAACCAAAAGACGCAACTGCTCGAAAACGAAACCGAAACCCGCGGACGGAGGTCGGAGGAGTGGAGAGGAGAGACTGGCGGAAGTCACGTGGCTGCACCGAACCGTGCGCTTTTTTTTCTTTTTTTCCCCTTTGCGTAGCAGACGACATGCGGCGTAGCGGGAACTGTTTACCGCGCGATTCGTTTGCAGTTATGTTTGTTCCGCTCGCTGTTCTGTACTCCAAGATGAGTTGTTTTGTACATTGAGGAGTTGGAGATGGGTAGTGAGTGCCCGTGGTTAATTTCCATGATGGGCTCCGAAAAGAATACACCCAAGATGTTGCGTGAAGAGCTGGCTCACATGCCCTGCGTCCGAAAAAAAGTGGCATTGTGCGACAGAGTTTCCGAAAGATCAACAGGATCGGGACCAATGGCTGGCTGCAATTCCTGTAGAACATTTACGGGCACCTCGGAAAGCGGATGCTACCTGATTTATATGCTCCTTGCATTTTGTGGAAAGTGATTGCATTGAGTTCGCAGGTTTCAAAAAGAGAATCTCATCCCATTTAATTCAGCGACGTTTCGTCCACAACATTTGTTTGTTATTTTTGTTTGTTTCTTCAGTGATAATTGTAAAGAAATAAAAGACATGTAAACATCAAAAAATGTTTAAAAAAGAAAAAA
This sequence comes from Ixodes persulcatus, assembly GCA_013358835.2. Classification (NCBI taxonomy): domain Eukaryota; kingdom Metazoa; phylum Arthropoda; class Arachnida; order Ixodida; family Ixodidae; genus Ixodes; species Ixodes persulcatus. The sequence goes on from JABSTQ010007448.1 coordinate 87,511, forward strand.
AAAAAAGAGAAATTGCCATTACAGGGGATCGAACCCGGTCCTACAGCGTGTGAAGCGGACGTCGTTCCCGCTGAGCTACTGGGGGATCTCGTTACGGGGGGGATCTCTTTCCTTGATAATAATTTAGCCTGTAAGCTGTAAGTTGGAAAGTTTGCTGCCGGTTTTCCTCCAGCAAAAGCACTCCCGGGTCGAAGTCGGGAAGCACCACGCATTGGCGACATTCGCACCTAGTAAAGAAATCGTACGCGTGCTTATTCAACTCGAAGTAGGCACGTCGCGCTTGAAGTTTGCGCGAGCGATGTCTTCAGCCACGAGAAGGGAGCGACGGCTCGGCGACGTCTTCGTGCAAATCGGCTTGGTGGTCGAACGTGCCGTACGGGATGAATACCAATTCTTTTGATCAGTCCTAAATTTCTCTTTTAAAGGCAGATAGAATTCGCCGGTACCGCGAACGACAGTTGTGAAGTAGAGGTCCCACGCCCGTCGTCCGCTGCCATCGCCGTCTCCGCGAGTCGCACGATCGCGAAACGACGCACGCACAGAATGCTTCAGGTTCGCTGTGGAACTTTTTTTTCAATCAACGTATTTGCAGCTTTTTAGAAGGCACAAAAAATGGGTTTCATATTTTTTTCTATTTTTAATATTGAGTGTGTGCCTTCAGTGACCAACGACTTTGATTAAATTTGGTGGTCGCATCGATACCTTACAAAAACGGCCCGTGACCACGGAAAAGAGAGTGAGCGAGACTCGAACCGGCCAGTTCTTGATCGGCGGTTTTCGGGCGGAAAGAAACCGAATTTCGAGTCGCAAATTGTGTTCTGGGTAGTTGGGCTCTTATATGTCATGTACAACTAAAAACCTCGGCGAGCATAAACACCCTGTCAGTGTCCCTTTAAACATATGAAAAAATCGATCTCAAACAATCTATGAAACACTGATAAAAAAACATGATTGAGAAACAGATTCCTACAATAATACTAAACAAGTACATCACATAAATACATTAAGAGCCATCACAAAAAAAGTAAGAATGACCCGTCCTAATGGAGCAAAACATGGTTTCTGAGTGCAGGGGCTGCGATGGGGGCATGGCGCAACAAAATTGGCACTTCTCTTCTTGAAAGGTGTTGTCTAGTATGGTCCAAGTTTCTCTTAACGTTTAAAGGAGCTGTGCAACGATTTTAATGATGAAACAATTGACATCTTCTGCTTTTGATATTGTTAACATTGTCACAAATGACAGAAAACACACCTCCTTTCATCGAAATGTTGCGATTCCGCCGCGTAATAGCGAGGCAAAACTTAGAATATTCCCCAACCTTCAGCTGCGAGCGGCGGCCATGAGAAACACGCGGCACGACATCAATGGGGAATCTTGTAGAAACATAGCAAGTTGTGCAAATACCTGATCGCTAAAAGTTAATTTTTCAATAAATTTTGTCGTTCCAACATATATATAAATGCGTCAAAAACCTGATATCATCGACAAAACTTGTATTATACGGAGTTTTAGTGGCGCCATCTATCCTAGGTCCACAAAACCGTCAGCTCTATGTGCTACCGCGAACAGTCGCCAGAAGCCGGAGGGGGAGGGAGACAGGGATGGACGGGTATGGCCGGACCCGGGTGAGACTTTCTTCCTTTCACCATATTGTTCGCGCGGTGGCCGCCAGCACGTGGTCAAGCTGTCGCGAGCGAATGAGTTCTCCCTGCTCACTGATGGCTCTAAAGAGAGAACTTTACCGGAACCCCGCGCCTACCCCATCAACGTCACTGCGCACGTGACCCGGAAGACGACGTACGAGTTGAGAGGCGGCAAAAATCTGGATATTTTTCATTTTTTAAAATAAAAACTAGGGTATCCAGGCAAAATCTGTTTGCTGTAGTTCACTTCAGAAGTGTCAGGCATCAACTTCCACAATTATTTAAGGAAAGCCCTGAAATTGTTGCACAGCTCCTTTAAACAAAGAAACACACGCCGACTAAACCTTTCAGGAAGAAGAGAGGTTAATCCCGCTCAATTAAGTTTGGGAGATTGCAAACATAGCTCGGTGCTGGAGACTTGAATTGAAAAAAGGCACGGGGCCTTGAGCTGCTGTGGTTGGAGTGCATGTAGCCCAACCTGTGATACAAAACAGGGTTTGATGTGGCTTGGGAAAGACCCAGCACTGGTTGCAACAATTACCCTCCGACATAGGAGAGAGACTACACCCTTGAAGAAGAGCACCTTCATGATGACAACATATAACAGGTCTTCTGTTTGTGCAACAGATGAGTCCGACTTTCTGGCCCTCGAGTAACTCCAACTGTGGAATATTTGCCCTTGTAGGACAAACCGATAAAACTCCACAGCTTCAGCACAGGAGCTGTCAGGGCTAAAACTAGTCAAAAGGCAGGACCTTTCTTCGTCAGTCAAAGAGGCCCTGCGAGAATGTCCGAGCAAGGACACGTCGCCGGCAACCTGGCAGTTCTTAAGTTGGGGATACCCCAACATATGGTTGCAGAGGGTTTTCACAGAATCCTTCAACAGGGATGAAGCTAAAGTTTGTTCTAGCTGCTGGGCCATAAAAACTCTTTCTACGATCTGCTGGGGTACTGCACTTGCGCCTTTCACCAGTTTTACTAGGCGGCCGTTTGCCCCCTCGAAGACAAAGCCCGAGTGAGCCCAAAGGGGCCCCATCTGACGTGCCGCTTCCGGAAGGTGCCACAGCTGATGTACATTGTACGTCATGCAAGTTGCTCCATACAGCCGTCCAGTCGTAGAGACAAAGCTCCTCAGCAGGGTCTCTAGAAATACAAAAGTCACTTAGTCACATGAGTGCATCATAATTATGAGGCAGTCACAATTTGGTATCCTCTGCAGTTTTTTTTCCCCTGCGCCACCATTAAAATGTTGTAGCCACTATACTCTAAAACAAAGCCCTGCGGAATTTTAGAATAAATAAGTGAATGTGCAAAGCTTTTACTGGCGCTCAAGGTATGGGAGCATGCACACCTATAACTTTTGAATTTCTAGCCACAGAAATAATTGTGCAAGTAAAAAATGTCTAGTCTCTTACAGATCAAGCATAAAAACAAACTTTGCACGAGTGTTAAATTGCCATATTTGCCATATTTGCACTTTGGGTGTGGTGTCACTAAACCATGTTGTGAAACCCTGAAAAAATAGATGCTTGGGCCATTCATTTCACATATTTCCTGCTTATTTGCTTTGTTTCTATTATTGACCACCAACAGGAATGAAGCAGGCAGGGAGAATGTGAACGATAGCTTCCATTTATGGAAATATGAACAGGTGTTGAGTTTTATTTTACAACGGAAATAGGCTTCAGGGTTGTTCCAGCGAATAATTACCAAGTTTTTTTTAGGCTGAGCCGCGTTAGCCTGCCACAAAAGTCAATTCACAGTAATGAATGCACCGATATGGATGAAATCAACGCCAAAGACTGCGGGAGAAATGCATTTTGAATGACATAGTTTTGTGACATCACTTTGGAGTCGTCAGATGATTGGTTGAAGGGAACGACGTGGTTTCATTTTTTTTTTTAAATTTATCAAGCATTAGAGTTCTGAAGTTCAACAATTTTGAAAAGCATAGGCTAAGTCTTTAAAAATAAGTAACTAAACCAAATTATTAAAAGCCATTTCCTTGTTAGCCTTTCATTGGAAGAACCCTCACATTTTCTCGCTTTTAAGTCAGACACACAGCATGCAATCTATGGGCACTCCCGCGTCTTTTGATTTTTTGTCCTTTTGTTTGCTGTTATCGCACTCAGCTGCATCTGCATCGCTGTAATCAGTTTTTACAACTAAGCGCCTGTGTGTTCGATAGTCCGTGGATTATTACAAGACGACATTCACCAGTGACAGCTCTATAAAAAATCAATGTGAGAAGTATTTTCCGTTTCCTGTTTTATCGGATTGCTCTTCGCTCGGTGAAGCTGCTAGACATCAGAGAGTAAACGGGCTACAAAAGGTATCGGGTGACCTTTTTTTATGCTGACTATCCCCAAATATTTTGCGTTTCGTGGTGGTCAGCTAAGCTTACATTGCTAAGAAATTTCGATTGACGGTTTATCCGCCAATATGATCAGGATAATAAACATTTTTCAACGCTGTTTGTCCTTCCTGTCTGCCACATATCATTCGCTAAAGATTTTGAGATTTTAGACATTGCTAATAGGTATGATATTCACGCTCCAGGTGTGATGATCAGCAGTCATTAAGAGACTATCACTCAGTTTCAATATTATTTTTACTGTCTTTTCTACAAGTCAGTAGGGAGGTTACTATTGAACGTTGCCTACACAGTGCAATCCACTTACTATACCATATATAACGATATATCGGTTATAGCGATCAGTTTTTAGTGAAGCATGAATTTTTCCATTGGATCTGTGTAAAAATAAACCACACACAACACTGGAATATTTTAGGAATGTCAGACACAGCAATCGTAACAGAGCTGCTTGGAATGTATATTCTATAAAATTCAGGCAAACAAATGAAACTAAAGACAAGGAAAAACCACAGAGAAAATGATGCCGAACTTTCCACGGACCCATGGACGGACACCGTGCGCGGCATGAAAACCAACTGCTATCATCATCATCAGCGTGAGTTTTCGCATTTCGAAAATTGCGCTGGCAAAACGTGCCCAGCGACAAGCATATGGAACTCAAGTCTCGGTATTTTCGGCATAGGTGAAAGGTAAACAAAGTGTACTGAAGGATTCGCGTCAAGGGTTTCGTTGTTGCGAGCTTCATCGGAGTATATGAGCTCTTCTCTTCCGTGCTGTATTTGCCGCCCGTGACGACGACGCAGCCCCACGACCGTGTTTGCCGCGACTGCCGTCAACGCCGTAGACGACAGCATTAGCAGCGTACTCAGTGACGGCATTGAAGATATCATAGTCTGTCTCCAATCTTTATTCGCGGTGGTTTTCTCATGGTCCGGTTACTGATCAATTTTGTGCCTGCGAGCGGACTGCCGCCGGCAGACAGGTAGAAACTGGGTGATGTGCACACCACGGGATCATCTAGTTCCTGGTTCTGCAAAAGAAGCCTGGATTTTCTACATTTCATGCAATATTTTCCCAAGGCTTCTTTATATGTTTTGGTTAAATAACAATAGACACAAAAAATAATTCTTTCAAAGCCGATATTTTCGACGTGAGATACTTTGTGGTACTGCTAAGTAATATGAAGCGTCCGGCTGCATGGGGGCATTATTTCGGAAGTTGTAAAGGCCAGTCCACACAGAACGATAATCGGTTATAATGAAAGGATTTTCTGCGTTAGTCAATATCGTTATAAGTGAATTGCACTGTAATTCTAATTTCAATGACAGTCTGACTATCCAAGCCCGCGGTCGCGGTCGTCGCAGTAGAAACCTTTATTTGAACAAATCACTCAAAAGAATAAGGAAACAGCTATTGGCTGGGCACTCTACACCATGAAAGCTAGCTGTTTTGTTGTGTTGCGGGCGTCAAATTCGCTCGGGCACCAAATAGGCAAGGGATGTTCAGAACGGCCCAACGCTTCTGGCTGCTGAAGCCCGTCACAGCGCGGGGACGTTGCTGTCATATTCACAATATGTTGCGATATTGTTGTCAACATCCTCTTGCAATTAAGGCTGTGGTCCCACCACGGCCATCTTGAGCGGCAAGAAAACAGCTTTTAATTTTTTTTTTTTTTAAATGAAAGTACAATAATGAATGAAAGGTCGCTACACAAACATTTTTCCGGTGTTCTTGGGCATTTGAGGGAAAACTTTAATAGTCGCAGCTTGATTATCTAATTAGAATATTAGTGACTAATTATTGCTACGGATTTCATATTTTCTTCCTCTAATGTTAATGTTAGCAGGGCAATCGTTTTGCATTGGGTTGTCAATGTGACAATGAAGAAGTGGACGAGAGCTTTTTCAAAGTTTTGTATTTGAAATGTGTTTGAGAAAATAAAAAGTTTCGTGGACAAATGTTTTTATCTTCAAAAACACGCTTTAAATCAAAAATTCTGAAAATGCTCTCGTCCACCTTTTTATTGTCACGCTGACTACACAATATAAAATTTTCGCCCTCCCAACGCCATTAAGCGCGAGACCCATGGACGGCAGAATCGTCCGATCCGACATCCGACCCGACAGTCCGAACGCCGCTCCGAATTGCCGCACGCGACAGTTTGAGACACACGCTTCCGACCTTGCATGCAACACGATGATCCGTTCGGCTCCGCTCAGGAGATCCAAGCGCTCCAGCGGAGGTCCGCGTTCATAGATCACTGGTCCCAGATTGACGGTTTAGCTCGCACAAGCGAAGTTAGGACCTCGTTCTCGCTAGCGCGTGTATTCTTTGCCGGTGCCATCTTTTTTGAATGGGTCCACTGGATCCACGCATCCGGCTTCCCGTCGCCCGTCCCGTTTTCTTATTCGTCCCGCCAGACCCAGTACGTCACCATGACATTCACGCTATCTGTGCTGTCATTGGCTGGACGCTTCCGACAGTCCGTCCGCCGTGCGAAACTATCTGACACGTTGGACGCATGCCGGATCGCCGATCCGACGTCTGAAACGACCAAATTCTTCGGATCATGCAGTCGTACTGCCGGATCGGACGTCGTATTGAATGGATTTTTCGCGCATGTGTCTCGCGCTTTAGAGGAGTGCGAACTCAGTAGCAATAATTAGTCGTAAATTATTTAATTAAATAATCTAGCTACGACTATTACATTTTCCCCTCAAATGCCAAAGAACAGTGGAAAGATGTTTGCATGGCAAGTTTTGATTCAATGTTCATACGTTTATTTTAATAAATTAAACTGCTGTCTTGCCTTTCAAAATGGCCACGGTGGAACCGGAGACTTCATAGTGCGTGCTATAGCTCACCACGGCAACTGCTCCGGGTGGCCGCTAAATACTACGGGAACCGACTTTTCACAGCTGATGTCCCCCTTTGCGAAGACCCGTAAAGCGAGCCTTCGCTTTAAAGGACAGAAAGTTATTTTCTGGTAAATCTATATTTAGGCAGAATAATAAGCATCTCAAAATTCAATGAACAACTGAGTAACCTGCTAGATTCCTGGTATGCTGAAAAACAGAACTTTTTGTTTATATTACTGTTTCTTTAGCCGCCTGAGTGGTAGCCATCCACCATTTTGCTAAGAGACTTTGACTATGAATGGTTACTCACAGATTCGCTACAAGTGCATTATTTTGTCTATGTTTACAAACGACGGCACTTCTGGTTTTTTTTAAAGAAAAGAAAGCTTGTACTTTAAAAGTTGAACTGAAAAAATAACTTCGACCTGACAAAAAATCCTTCTTTTCCTTTTTTTCTTTGCTCATTCTTGTGAGAAGAAAATAAGTGTCAAAGCAGGTGGAACAACAAAGGAACAATCTCCATCCCTCTTTTATTAGAAAGGATGACAAGAAAAGAGGTGGTAAGGTCGGCCCTTTTGGTTTACTCTACTCAGCATCATCACAAGCAAACGCTTCAAACAAAGTAAAACTAAAAACAAATTCAAAAGTGTAGTACTGACCAGCCCGGTCGACAGATGCAGCCGTCAGAGTTCCACTAAGAAGGATATGGATGGCCTCCACCAGCTTCTTCAGATGGAGCCAGTATTGCTCCGGCAGGATCCCAAGTGTGCATAGGAGCCAGTAATACAGTAGCCAGTGGCGCCACTCGGACGCCTTCCAGTGGCTCTGGGTGCTGAGGGATTTTGGGAACCTTGTGAAGGAGTGTGGTGGTCGAATGTCCTCCAGGTGACCGCTGATCGAAGTCACAGCAGTGGTGCTTCCTGTGAATAAAAAAACAAAACAAATATGCTATGAAAATGAACATCTCAAAGCTATGCTAAATATATTGTCCCTCTCCCTGAATGCCACACCCATGAAGCCACATCCTCAACTCTGGTATGCGCACTGGAAGCGTTTTTATATAAACCTACAATGAGCAACTTGAAGAAATTCATATCATGTCATTCAGTAAGGTCTTTGTATTGTAGTCAGCTGTCGTCTCAGTTTTAACGTCGATGTGCTCAATAAAACCTTTTGCCAATTGCGTGCCACCTAGCGGTGCGGTTTCGAAATGGTGTTTGGCCCAGGGTGTAAGATAGACAGGTGGGGAAACGAGAGCCAAATGAGCGACCGGATTGTGTCCCTTTCGGGTTTCTCTTTTTTTGTGGCGCCATCTATGTGGAGCACCGCGAACTCTCACTCCAGGTGGGCGACCGGTGGCGACCGGCTAAACCGACGGAGATTTTTTTTCTTCTCGCCGCAGCGCCATCTGTCGCAAATCGGGGGTACCCGCAAGCAGACGAGTACACAATCCGGTCACGGCATTGCTGTAGGCCTCTATGGGCCGTTTCCCCACCTGTCTATCTTACACCCTGGTTTGGCCGCTGGGCGTGGCTAACAGCCGCCATTAAGATGTATACTGCGGCCACGAAAAGAGCGGTGTAGCGCCGGAATCGCACTTCGCCAGATGTCTTTTTACCACTGTGCAACATGGTGCAAGCCAAAAAGGGCACGAATGATATCCTCGGTATGGTGGCTAGATCTCAGAAGACAAATACTTGCAAGTTACATAGAAGGATATGCGCGCGCACACCAAGATCTACAAGAGCTCAGGGATCTGCCTCCCACGACGGAAAGAACATCATAACTGCTAGCATGAGCGCGTAGCTTTTTCTGTGCAGACTCATTCATTTTTTTTTTCATTTTCATTTTTCAGGTGTCCCTTTTTTCTTTTTCATAGTCATTTTTTCCCGCAAGCTGTGATGCTAGCGCTTCGTAGCTCAAAATACTTAAGAGCGATAACTCACGCACTGCAGGGCTTTTGGGTTTTATCTCCACCCCTGGAAGATTTGATCTGAATAAGCATCATACCCGTACCGGCTCAAATTTACGCGAATCAGCCCAAAGCTCAAAATTTTAAATTATTCGTGGGTTCAAATTTCTTCCGTACACCAGCTTCGGGCAATACGTCAACACTAGCTTACGTAGTGTTGACGTATCGCCCGAATTGTTCGTAAGACCTATTCTTTGCGAATCATAGGCGATTCGAGCGATTCACAGACATTAGGTCCTCGCAAAAAATGTAGTCGTTGTCAGTCATTTGCATCACCTCAGCATGAATAAACTGGCAAGGCTATGCCGGCATGAGAGGGTAGCTTTACTAGCGCTATCGCTCCTCAAGCACTCGTGCAGCCATTGATGCGTAATCCAAAAACAATTAACCCGTGCTTTCAGCATTGGCAGACAACTTTAGTCCATGCTGACACGAAGTAGAGCATTCGCACGGCACTGGCTAAATTGCTCACCTACAGATTGAATCAGGTCGCCATACCCGGCAGATTTACATTGGGTTGTCTTATCTTCCTAACGTCTCGTTTGCTTTTTTACTTCAGCGCCTCCTTCAACGCCTCCTTCAGCAGTAACATTTGTCGGGTCAAATCCACAGTGGAACTGAAACTTCAATGAAAAGTTGTTCTGCCACATGCAAAGGCTAATTGTTGTAGCACTAAAACAAGGTTCTCTCTATTCTTCTTATGTCCTCAAGAGAGGCATAAAACGTTCAGTGTATATACAGTGAATTAGGGTGGCGATGCAGGATGGTTAGGAGATTCGACAAAGCGCACAGAAAAACGAAGACCAAGCAGAAGGGTGTACACCTTTCTACTTCATCTTGGTTTTTTGTTTGTTTGCTGTGTTTAATATTTTATGTGTATACACTGTAATTTCTCAAAGTATCTGAGATGCAATAATGACACTCACCTATATAGTACCACTCTTGAGAGTTAGAAGACGACAGCTGCATCTCCGTGACTTGTTTCGCAACACCCAGAAGCACAGCATGCATGTATTCCACAGTAAACCCCCACACGAGTCTGAAGTGTGGGAGGTTTACTGTTGGTGATGGCCCGAAGTAACCATTAATGGGAAAGGTTCCACCCAGCTGCCGCGCAATTTCCATGTCTCTCAGGACACCTGCAGGGGTCCTTGGAGTAGCGTCCTTCAAATTGACGTATCGCAAGCATTCTTTCAAGATACAACAAAGCTATAGTTATTATGAGAATGTAGTTGCATGGTGCAAATCAAATGAACTCAAATTATTTTTAACATGCAAAAATGCTGAGGACACACAAGATCCCATAAGAAAAGCCTGGGCTATCTACACTGAGATCTCGATTTTATTTAACTATCAGTAAAAAAATAGATAAATAGAAAGCCGAAAATATATGTCTAATATGTGCAGAAACGGAATTACAAATTCATTGCCTGCTGGCATGTGCACACAGCTCTGTGGAATGTGCACATGTGTAAACCAAGGCAAGCATTACCACAGTAATTGAGTACAGAAGGATGACTGCTCCTATAATAACTCCTAGTAGAGATCTGATCGGACTGGAATTTCGCGGTTCTACCCAGCCCGGACCAATAAAGTCTTTACCCGACCTGGCCCGAGACTGACAGTGGTCTTAGAACTGAATGCAAGCCCGACGGAACCAAATATTATTTTAGCAACTACCTGGCCCGAGCTTGACTTTCTTTTGACATGAACCTGACCCGAGCCCGGTTGCCTATCATGTAGAGATCTGATCGGATTGAAATCAACTCGTTTTTAAATCAATTTTGGAAAGAAGGGTAGCTCTTATATATGTTTCAACTTTTAAAAGTTTAACGAGGAACCACGGGATTCATACAGCAATCTTGCTTCATGGAATGAGAGCCTCTGATTAGAGGCTGGAACTTAGCATGATTGATTCAATGTACCACATACTTTCAAAAAACGTGTACATAAACTTTCCCGTGGATTGCGCAAGAAGCTAATGACAGCTTTGTTCGGAAGGTGGAAAATGATAGATCTCATGACAGGATCAGTCTAGTAGACAGTGACATGCACTGGAAAAAAAAGAGCCACAAACGTCATTGTCCCTCTACATAGCAAACACCAAATTTTAGGGACTAATCCCCCAACGAGATTCGTCATTGGTTATGATCCTTTCATAGTGCGAGTTTCTTGACTAACTGAGTGCTCTGCAGACGTGTGTTCTAGCAGAACATGAACTGTAACTTGTTTGCAACTTAACCATTCTTGAACATCTCACACACTCAATCTCCCTCAGAGCACTCCAGAGAGTCAATCTATGATGTGCTGAGGAAGCTCGAGGAATGATGTGGTAAAAAAATGTTAGACCTCAAACTAAAGTATGCGCAATGAAACATGTCATGCTCAGTGTCTCGTATCGAACTTCCAGTTTTACCTCTAAACATGTGTTACATCATGTCATTTGCTGAGCTCCTCTATTGCTGCTCGCCGAGGTAGGCCGTGGAACAGATTGGCTGTGGCCCGCAGCACTCATCTCTGTTATCGTTGCCTAGATTACAACTTGTACAATCTTTCTGCTACTTGATACATATTCAAAGATGTACAAAGGTAATTAATGTTGTTCCAAAAGTCACATTCCTACATTTGACAATAAAGGCTGCCAAGTCCGGTGCATCAAGCTCAGCTCAACCCGAGCCTGAATAGGGTCTTCATGATTTGTCCCGAATCTGGCCCGAACGCGACCCGACAGTCGGGCTGGGCTTGAGCTTTCAGGCCGGCCCGAGCCTGCACACATCTGTACTGCCTAGCTTCAAGAAATGCCTCTTTTGCAGAAATGCCCAACAAGTAAGAAGGCCTAGAAGTATGAAAAAAAAAGGGCTGTTTGCACAGAAATAAGTAACATCATATGGCTTCAAGCAACAAATTAGTGGAATGTTATGAATTTTTATCAGTTTCTCATGTACCACAAGTGCTTCACAAAGATGGCAATTGCTTCCAATAGAAAGTAATTTTTCTCACCATCCAGGTGCTCTCCTCTAGTCAGGCAGTAAGGGCATCCCATGTACCCGTTGAAAATAATGCAGTTCTGAACTGCAGCTCTCGCTGGGGCGTCAAGGCACCAGCAAAGGACGTAGGCTCGGTAAGTATGGGTGACACCTTCGTGCTCCCAGACAACAGGAGTTATGTCGTTGCTGCTGTCCACAAACTGCTGGATGAACAGTGCCATGTTCGGATGTCCCATGCCAAACCACAGTCCTGCGAGTACAGTGCTTGAAACGCTCAGGGACCGGTAGCTCGTTCACAAGGAATTGAATAGGCCACACTGAAGCGCCTGAAGAAGAGAAGACAGGGCTGCCATCAGTGTTTAACATCAGCGTCAGGGCGTCGTTATTGAGGGGCACTGAAGCCCTCAGATCTCTGTAGGCTCTGCCTTGTGTTATGTCGCTGATGCTGCCGGTGGCTGGAACGCCCGTCTGAAGGGCATCACGTAGAATGCGTTCTGTTTTCATGATAACATGTTGGACCTGATCATGCATCTTAAAGATGACAAAAAAGCTCCATCATTTTTTAGCTTATGCATCGTACTTTGCCGCCCACATGTTTAGCATGTAAGTCCTCTGCGGCCAGCCTGTTCTGTCATAAGGTCGCTGCAGTGCTTGCAGTAAAAGTGAAGGTCGGTCGAGGATTTCGCTTTGGATTCCCACAACTTACGAAAAAAATACTTGCTTCGTGGCAAAACATCTTCTGCAGGTGCAAAGCGTGTATTTATCAATACCAAAAGGTGATCCAGGTCAGTCCAAGTGCCACCATGAACGCCACCTGCCACCATGAACGCCATTACCAGAGCCACCGTCTCCGCCTTCCTTGTCATCGAGTTCGGGAAGGTTGCGTTGCCTAGTGCCAGGAAAGCAGATGAAAGCTCCTCACATGAAATCCTAGCTTGAGCAAACGTCCCACTTCCTGAGCCTTGGGAGCCAACGTCGCTTGAAGTGCCAGCTTGAGCAAACGTCCCACTGCTTGATTCTTGGGAGTCAACGTCGCCTAATATGCCAACTTGAGCAAACGTCCCACTGTTTGAGCCTTGGGGGTCAGCGTCGCATAATGTCCCAGCTTGAGCAAACGTCCCACTGCTTGAGCCTTGGGAGTCAACGTCGCATGATGTCCCAGCTTGCGCAAACGTCCCACTGCTTGAGCCTTGGGAGTCAGCGTCGCTTAGTGCCCCAGTTTGAGCAAACGTCCCACAGCTTGAGTCTTGGGAGTCAACGTTGCCTAATATGCCAACTTGAGCAAACGTCCCACTGTTTGAGCCTTGGGGGTCAGCGTCGCTTAATGTCCCAGCTTGAGCAAAACGTCCCACTGCTTGATCCTTGGGAGTCAACGTCGCATGATGTCCCAGCTTGCGCGAACGTCCCACTGCTTGAGCCTTGGGAGTCAGCGTCGCTTAATGTACCAGCTTGAGCAAATGTCTCTTTGCTTGAGGGTTGGGAGTCAACGTCACTTGATGCCCCAGCTTGACCAAACGTCCCACAGCTTGAGCCTTGGGAGTAACGTCGCTGAATTCAAAGTCGCTCTCTATGTCACTCTCGAACGACGATTCCTCCGTAGTGTGAGGCAGACCACTGTAAGGCGCCGTAGATGGCTATTCTAGTACCTGAGCGCCAGGACAGCCAGAGGCAGCTTCAGGAGGAGACGTGGCAGTGACATCAAAGCTTGTGCTTGGTCCTGGATGGTCATCGGTACTGTCCTCATTGAAGACAGCCAACTCTTTTCTCTCGCGCGACAGCGTAGACCTTGACACGTCAGAAGCATTCCCTTTCTCTATGTATAACAGCCTCCGGTGTCGCTTCGGCGGCGGAGTCGCCATGCTCACGTTGAGATATGCAATGCAAGCATAAACCGGATCAGCAAGGAACGTCCTGGGCAGGAAAAACACTGACAAACAAGTCCTACGGTACAGGGCCGAACGTTGAGCACGATTTGCTGAAAATGGCTGCTCAGATAGCAACTGCGGATATAGCGATTTATCGGATTGATTGCCATTACGGGAAGTCGCAAGTTCGTCCCTTCAACGAGGTTGTCCGCCCCTAGCAACGATTTTTGCATTATGTTTATTAAATGACTCATTTTAACAAACGTGCAGCTGGGATTTGTGTAGTTGTACCTCCGGTGCAGTGCGTCGCCACCGCCTTTTACCGCATTTAGCCAAAGATTGGGTTAAAAGTAATTAGTTATTTTTCTAGATTTTACAGTTGTGTCCTTTTTATAGGTGGTTAGATGACAAAGGTTTACTGGAATTTATATCCAATTGGATTGTTTTTAAGTTGTGTTTGGTTTTCACCTCCGAAACCTCTAGGCATATGCCTCTTGGCCTTCGCGAAAGGTGTTTCAAGACGGCACCAACATACCCGCTTCTAAAAGTTTGTTCAGTTTTCAAAAGATATATAGTTTATTTTATTACGGACTTTTCTTACTTTTACACTTAATTTAAGTGCGTTTAAAACAATTTCAAAGTCACACAAAACTTTATATGTAGAAAGCACTTATAAAGTGCAAAAATAAATTGAAAAAAACACAAAATTTGGTCGCCTCAAGCCAACGGCAATCCTGCGGGGCACTTTGGGTTGTTTTGGTGTTGTGTCTTTGTGTGGCGTGTGTTGCAGACCTTACACCGTTACACCGTGGTCAGTGGTGCAGCTTTTGTTACCTTCAACCATGTACGCTTTCGTAAAATACAAGGACAACCATCGTGCAATTATGCCAGTGTCTTTAGTGGAAAACTTAGCCCCTACATCGACTGAAGACATCCCACAAAGAACGGTGAGAGCCTATTGGCGGTCCAGTGACGGCGAGGACGAAGGTCACTACGACGCGAACGTGATGCTTCTCGGAGGTAAGTCTTCTAAATATTTGTATGTCTTCTTACTTCAACACCTAATTTTGATTGTAAAGGCCACGCAAGTTATTGCCTAACATGTGCCTAGCTATTAACGCTTTTTATTTCCGTTCACATCTGAAACTGTCAGGTCATGTTGAGAAAGGGTTAAGTCATGTCACAAGTGCATTCGACCGGATATGACACCTAACGTCGTTTTATTGAATAAGCGGTCCTTCCACGGCAACTGTGTCTAGAGTGCTGTCCGACGGCACTCCTGCGGGGCACTATGCCTTCCAACAGTACTTTAAGAACGCATTGGGACGTCGCGAGACGTAGGTTATCGCGTCTCGATAAGCAGAGCCTGCCGTATCCGCGAGCTGAAATAATCCCATTCAGTCAAATTTTGTTGCCCATCCAAGCGCTTTGGAAGTTAAGGAAGTGTCGCAAGCCGCTATTTAGGGTATCTTATCACAAGCCGCTCGCCGCTGATTTGTTTTGTGATAAAGTGCTACGAAACAAACCAACAGCAGCTAGTTGCTCAAAATCGGTGCAATTTGAAACTAACAATTCTTCAGGGGTGGCAACCGCTACAAACAAAACACGTAAAAAAAATGTGGAGAATTAATTTTAGATTTCTATGGCATCAACACTGTATATTCGATGATTGAAAGAGATTACTCGCCAGGCATGTCAACCGCAGTGCTATAGGAGTGAGCTAGATGCTTGGTGGTCTGATAATCTGACAAGTGTTTTACCTAAGATGATATCGGTATTATTTAGAGTAAAAAATGCTAGAAATCTGCCAATTTAAATCAATAGGGGGTATTCACCTGCGACTAATGCAACACCTACGAGCTTTGTATTCTGGGTAAACCGACATATTTGTGTCGGTAAGACCAGACACTTTCGATTGGCCACGCTCGTACGCCTGCACTGTCCGGCGATCCTGATATGGATAAGACGACACTGTAGCCTACTGCAGGAGTATGGTGTCGTGCATTACAGTCAGCTGAAGTACCAAGGCTGAGTCTGAAAAGAAGAATGAAAGCGCCCACTCAAGACTCTTGATTATTTATTTTTTAAAGATCCTTCGAGTACGGACTGATGGCGTTTGCGCTTCGTAAAAAAAAAAACAACAGAAGTGGCTCACACGCATTGAGTATTCTCGCAGAACTGCTTCTGGGGTGGGTGTCTGCACAGTTTGTTTCTGTCCAACGTATGTTAATTTGGTGTAAATTGCCGCATTGGCGATGCTGGGCATGCTCGTGGTAAAAGTTACTCAAGACAAAAACAGTGCCTAAATCAGACTCGAATGTTACTAATATAACTTGGACAAATGCAAAACGTACCGACACTTATCCACGACAAAGTCCTGCGAGCATACAATAGTTGTTCAGATCGGCGTCGAGCTCATTCCTCTTGATAAGCGTGAGTCATTTGCGTTGCCTCGTCACAAACAATGATCAAGCCATTTCGCACTCATGCATCCATACTCGAGGGTTGTTAAACAACCGGGAGTCCTTAAGCTTGCATTCCTCTTTCTAATTTTTCTATCGGGTCTTGGTGCGGCCGTAAACGATCACACAGGGCACCATACTCGTACTATAAAATGTGGTGCAAAAAGACTCAATGGACCGTAACGACAATGCAGACAACTCACATGCATCGACCTGAAAGGAATCAACGCCGGTATTTGCAATGATTGGCGTTTAGCGTGCAAGCGTGTTATGCTCTCATGAGGCTGGTCCTGATCTTGAAGGTAGCTCATGTAACAGGATAAAGTCTTGTACTCGTGCGCACATGCCTTTTATGTCAGGCCAAAACCATGGGACGCCGCTTGTATTATGCTGGGTAGCATTTTCATTGAAAAACGAGGCGAAGTCCTAACTTTACGACTTTGTTTCACATTCTCTCTTTTTCTATGCATGCAGAGGAAGATGGGTACATCTATTACCTCAAATATTATGTGAAAGGTAAATGTGAGAATTTACAGTACTGCAGGAGCACCCTCTACTATAGGAAGCAAGCGAGCCGGCCGCTTCGACTAGTTTGCCGCCACCTAGCCGTAGCCGGTGCAGCCGTAGCCGGTGCAGAATCATCGGGAAGTGAGGACGATGAACAGCACGGCGTACACTATCCCTGTCGGGATTACGACAGGAGTTAAGGAAGTTACGAATTTGGAAGGTTCCTTTGGTAGCCGGTGCCGCCGGCGCAGAATCGTAAGGAATTAATGGCGACAAGCACCACAGCGGGCAGTGTCCCTGTATGGGTTTAAGGCGGTTACGAATCCCAAAAACTTCTTCTGTAGCCGGTGCAGAATTATCGGGGCAAGCAGTGGCGACGAGGAACACAACGGAAAGTGTTGCCGTGGTGATTACGATGGGCTTTAAGGTGGTTACGAATCCAAAAAGCTTCTTCCTTGGTGCCTATTTGATGAAGGGAAAACTCCTTCATGCATCCGGCCATGTCTACGACGTGAAGGAGGTCTGTTTTAGCGGACAAGTGGATATCACGGCGCGCCGTACACCGCAGATGAAATTGAGCGTGGCCGCAAAAAAACCCTTGAGTTTCACGTAATTAGAAAAGAGAGCTTTCTTAGTTGGCGTTGAGTGGGCTGCGCTCAATATGTATGCTTAGTACTTTCAAAATCAGCTTGACAATAACTTGGCGACTGTTTTTCGCGCCATTCCGCAATTCCCACTATTTCTGTAGGTTGATGGAAACATCCAAGGGTGAGCTTGGTGGGCGACCGCATTCTGCTTCTTGATTCCGGTGAAATATTTGCTGCATACTTTAGAGTTTGACGTAGGTTTCCATGTTGTTCCATCGTCACTAGAAAAAATAAAAGTTAATTGTAATATTCGTTCTTAGCTTAAAGCGAAACGCGAACTGCAAGGTAAGAAACACCACTTACCTGCATCGACGCACAAGTTGCATGCAGGTCACGCGGCACTGCACCTCGTACGGCTTCGAAGGGAAGCCGTAGAACCTCGTGCCATGCACACTCGTGCACTACTGTTGCAGCCGACCACACAGCAATTGTTGTGGCTTTCTTAATGCGGAATAGCCATCTCGGAAATTACAGCGCTAAGCCGCTACAATGCATAACCAACGCTGCGAATGGCAGAAGCTCCTCGATGAAACGGACCCGTTTGCCGCTAGGGGCGCCCTGGTCGGGGTCTTGAATGAGATCTACACGGTTCCTATTGCAAACTGCATAACCAAAGTGCACAATTATGTGTTTTTCCCTTTGAGGTAGTAGGCTGATGGCAGGTAGTCACACTAATGGTTGGCTGCACTTAAGGTGCTTCTATGTGTAAGTGGGTTAGTGGGACAGTCTAACCTCATGTCTCTGATGGTGTAAATAGCCATAGAAACGTTTTCCTGATTTCTTGTGTCCTTGCAATGTTAGTTCTATTTCTCTTCAGAGACTCGGGATGCTCTCATCACAGAGATTGCCAAAAAGAAACGCATGGCTATCCCCAAGATATTCGAGGATCGAAGCTTGGTAGGTCATAGTTCGGAAAAGGTTTAGAACTGATAAGTAAATTCATGATGTTTTGCATCCTATAAAGCTACCACAAAAAGGCGATATAAAAACAAAATTGCAAATATTGGAGATTGTTTATATAGTGTACAGGCCGCTGTGTTTGTGCAGAATTAAAGCTCTGTTTAGCGAAAGTGATCTAACTCTTGTCTTTTATTTAGAAAAATGGGATCTTTGATCATTGTGTCTATGTTTTAACCTTTTCAATCGCATTGCATCTATTTATGTATTTTATGTGTAGGATTCAGCTTTTCTTTGGTCATTACTGCAAGTGTTATCTTTATAGAATTGTGCTTACGAATATTTTTGTACTTAATTGTAGACCACACCTGCCTGTACGGTTGCTGTGAGAGCAAAAGCACAGAAGGCCAACAGAATCAAGGCAAAGAAAAAACTGATGTCTGCCATTGCTGAAAAGAAGAAGAGACAGCGTCTCGAGATCGACACAGACTCGAGTGGAGACAAGCTTGTGGAGAAACGGCTCCTTAAAAAGGCGGTCGAGGAGGGCCATAAGTTGCGCAGAAAGCTTAGCGAGTGCCAGGAGACAACTCGATGCTCAACTGCTGCTCTGCTCTGTAATATTGGTAAAACACCTCAATACTCTTTAGCTTTTTCAATTTGTTGCTGTTTCTGATAGATATACCCTTCCAAGAGAGGCTGTATGAATAGGTCGAAGTACAGTTCTTGTTGAATGGACGACATACCCTAGGTATTACCTAGCGCCAAAATGGCCGAAAGTGTTCTGTAGGCATAAGCTTCCCACTTTCTTGATTTCTTGAAATAGTCATAATGGAAGTGTGAACGACAACTATAGATTACAAACATTAACATTTGAGTAGAGCGTGGGGCACCGCCAGCAGTGGCAGGACCAACGAGGTAGAGAGTCTTAGAGTGATAAACCAGAACCCTGTTCACCAGAAAAAAGTGATCCCTTCCCCCGGCTGCTGCCATGTTGTACATTGTCTTGACTACTTGTCTTGTAACCGTACTGAACACATGAGGATACCATCAAAATATGGCAGTGCGCTGTGCCTCAGTCTTCAACACACTGGGTGCTGCCATTCTGTTTGCGGTATTTGCGCCTTTGGTGAGGTCACATGACATGTAGTCTTGCATTCGGTAAAGTCACGTGATGAGTAGTGAAGCAAATTATCGACATGGCGGCAACCGGGGGTCTGCCACTTTTCAGCTTTCAGTTTATCGCTCTAAGGCCCTCTACGTCGTTGGTCAGGACCCAGGCCTACCACCCAGCTAACCGATGCATAACATATCGCATTCTTCAGCCTGGATGGTTTGGGTCTTTAAAGTCAACTCTGGTCAAAAGTCAAACCAACATAGATTACTGGTGTCGCTTTCGTGGTACGAATCGCAATCGACATGTTGCATCAAGGTGAGGCCACGTTCCCCCCTAAAATTGGTGTTAAAGACGTGACCAAGCACTCCTAACCGGAATGCGAGCGGGTTAGCTCTTAGTTATCTAACGCTGGGCTACGACATCCCTTTCGTGCTGACCTACCTTCTACCTGCCTTTCTGCCATTGTGTAAAGGAATAGTTAAAGCTGCTTCCTGCATTTCGCTTTTTTGTTTTTCTAGACCGTTTACTCACCCGAGTCACCCCATTTTACTGCACCTCAGAATGACGCCACTTGCAGATACTCGCATTTGACCACATTTTCACATTCGTATCTGGGTGCAAGCAGACCCGCGAGATAAAAGTGATGTTAGCATCATCATACAGCTGATGACCATTGTTGCTCTCCCTATCTAGCTTCTATCTTTGGTTTTGCTGCAGGCTCCTGAAACCAAGCTATGAGCTGTGTAATCTCATAAGCTGCACACTATTTAGAGGAAATAAATATACCTTGTAATTCTGTGGCACTGCATTTAAAGCTGAAAACAATCAAATTTAAAATTACTGAAGTTGCTTCTGACACTTATGGTAATATTCCGAGAGATAGTCCCCCTAAAACTGAGAGCATATTACAAGAAAATACAGGGTGGCCTAACCTTTGAAGTGCAAAATTGAGTTTAACTAAAGCCATTAGGGTAATAGAAAATCATGCCGAAAATCAGGGTGGGCTAACTTTTGGGGATGGGTCTTTTCTCAAAATATTACGGCAGTAAGATCAGGGCACTCTTACCAAGAGCTCACAACCCCGTATGAAAATATGCTTATTTCGTGACATTCCTCGTCATTCCTTACAAGTAATAGACCCTTTGCAAAACCCCATCAGGCAACACTGGGGGTTGTCATTTTTTTGGGGAACGAAGCGTGTGGTTGTATCCGCGACAACGCCAAACGCTGACGCAACACGCGTCCAATGCATCCTGAGCTGAGTCCACGCCAAAGTATGTGCTCAGACTCCACGGCCATAGAATGTCGGTTTCGTACGCTTGCCATTGGAACTAGTGATGGGCCGAACTTTTGCCGAATCGAAAGTTCGGCGCCGAATCTTGGGATTCGGCAAAACCGAACTTTCACTGAACTTTTCTAAAGATTCGGCAAAATACATTGTTACCAGACTTACCGTTGATATTTAGTTTTTTTCTGGCGAAAAAAGGTTCTTTGTTTCCTTTTTATTAACTCAAATGCAACATGTAATGCATATTGACATAGTTATTACTAAATAAGGTGATATTCTACAAGATAACTGTATCGGTGCCGTTTTTGTGTGCTTACTGGCAATTTTAGTGACTCCTTGAAGAAGTGGCGTGACAGCGAGGTGGGGTAGAAGCGAGCGTGGCGCAGTCACGAATCACGCTACGAGAGTTTCGGTTTTGAGGCATCATCAGCGCAAGCCTGTATGTGTGTGTACATTGTTAAAATGAAGGCCATAACGCTGCGTTCTTGCTTTCACTGGGAGTCACCGTTTTGTGCTCAAAAACGAATGCAACGGTTGCTGAGCCTTCACCAGAAGAGATAATATTGTTAATATGCATGTTTTTCGATTTGAGTCACTTGACGTCAGCTTTGCAAGAAAGTGTGCGTCCCATATTCGCAACGTCTAGTTTTTAACCTTTAAAATGCCAGTTCCCGGTGTTAGGACACACATGCATGTTTCGGAAGATAGGGAGAGTTAGGAATGTCGGATGTGCAACGTCGAGCATTATAGTTTTGTGTTTAGTTTTATGCAGATAAATTGCGAAATAACACTAATTGAAAAAGCAATATTATTTTGTTTTGGAACACACTACTCCTGAGCCGAAAACAGAATTGTCATAATTGCGATGAGTGCTTTAAAGTAATTGTCGGCCAATGTTTCGGAATGCACCGCATCATTTGTCACTTGAGCAGTGGACTGCGGAAATTACTGGTTGATCTTCTATTCTTGAGGTAGAAAATATTGAACAGAACCACCCTCGCTCAAAAACACACAGTTACCGTGTTGCCTACTCCACACCGCGCCGTAACCGCTGGTTGTACTACACTGCACGATGGTAACCGCACGACTGCACGGCGTCCATTTACAATCCATGGCTCTGTCGCGTTCTCGCGCGTGCACAGACATTTGCTGAATCTTTGCCGAACTTTCCTTCAAAAGTTCAGCATTTGCCGAACTTTGCCGAATTTGAAGTTTGGCAGATTCGGTCCATCACTAATTGGAACCATTAGATGGTGCACACTTTTGAAAAGGTTCTATTCTACGATGCCACCAAGGCATCAGCGCAAGTTATCATTGCTCTAGCATCAGCATATGCTGTGCCATCGTCAACATGCGGTTCTTCTACGAGGCATTGGGAGCAGAGCGCGAGGTGTTGTTGCCCGATTATTCACAGCGTAGGTGGAAACGTAATGCCGAAGCATAGTGATGGCAAAAATTAAATAGCGCAAAAATTAGACAAAGGACAAGGGACAGAACACGTAGACAAGGACAAGCGCTATCCTTATAAAAATTATAAAAAATATAAAAATATTAAATAGCGCTTGTCCTTGTCTACGTGTTCTGTCCCTTGTCCTTTGTCTAATTTTTGCGCTATTTAATTTTTATATCATGCATATCCAACTAGCCCACCTCAATATCTTAGTGATGGCAACATTCACATGCTAATGGCTGCGATGATGTTTACAGCCACATACATAGTTATGGTGAGGCTGTAATAATTCGCAGTGTTAGAACCCATGTGCTGCAGTCGGCGACAACTTTTCTGGGCAATGCAGTGGAAGGTACAGGCACACATTCCCTCCCCCATTTTGAGTGCCGAATAAAGCTGTGTGCGGGCTCCCTTCCTCTCCCCGAAACTGCCAAGAAAAGATGTCCCAGGTTATAATTTCTAATATATATTTAATTGAGAATCAACGTAGCAACAGCAGCAGTTTTGAAATCAATTTGTTTTGTCTTGTAGAAGCTTCAATGCCCAGTGCATCACTGCAGCAGGATGCTGTTCCAGGCTGCTCACATGGTAAGGCTGATCAGTCTTACTTTTGCGTGCAGTCAGAGATAATTTGCATTGTTTTCTGCACCATACTTATAGGCGGTGCCATGGCCAAAGAAGGGGTGGAAAAGGTTGGCGCTTCCACCACTGGGAAGTTCTCTGCAAGTGGCAGGCACGGTAAGCCTAACTTGATATACTGGATTTGTGCTTGTTCAGAGCCTAGGTTACATACTGTTTTCTACACTTGTTCTAGGGGACAGTGCCTTGACGAATGAGGCAGAGGAGGTCCATCCTTCTGGTCATTTTGGGGGTGCGTCTGGCAAGCATGGTAAGTCTGCTTGATATACTGGGTTCGTGCTTGTTCACAGTCAAGGTTACATAGTGTTTTCTACACTTGTTCTAGTGGACAGTGCCTTGACGAATGAGGCGGAGGAGGTCCATTCTTCTGGTCACTTTGGGGGTGCGGGTGGCAAGCATGGTAAGTCTGCTTGATATACTGGGTTCGTGCTTGTTCAGAGCCAAGGTTACATAGTGTTTTCTACGCTTGTTCTAGAGGACAGTGCATTGATCAAGGAGGTGGCTCAAAAGGAGAATCGTGCAACCAGCTGTCTTGGCGCTGCATAAAAAAAGGCTCGAGGTACACCTAAGCACTTTTTATGAATTGTGAATGTGAAAGCATGCACGCGGCTCTTCCGCTCACTTACTTGCGTGGACGGTCAAGTACGCGCGAACCTTGCGGATGGAGCAGTGGAGCCGCTGCCTCGCGGACACGCAGCGCCATGGGGTGGCAGTCGTTGAAACTAACCTTTGGGATCAGGGAAACAATAGTGCCGTTTTGCTAGGCTTTTCGCGTGGTTTCATAGCTGGGAGCTGGCTTCTTTTGGAGAAAGGATTTAAGGTGCCGTTTGGTGTACCTTCAAAGCTGATAACGTTGGCTCGCTCCATAAAACTATTAATGCTTTCACATAAAGAAATGGGTTTTGTGCATGTTTATTTAGCCTATAACTTTGTCTGTCTCAACAGGCAACTTGTCTCCCAGCTGTAGATGAGCGATTTAGCCAGTGCAGTACAGCCACTAGTCTGGGGTCTTTAACATGCTCCACGCAGTCGTGGTGACAAACACAGTACGCATTTGATTAACGGCTATGCTCAATCAGAAGTTGATATATTATTGCTGTTTTTTACCCAATTGTGCAAAGAAAGGACACCATGCCCGGAGGCAAAAGCCTGACCGAACCCAAGAAATGCAACATGTGCCATAGAACATGTAACCAGTGGTTGCAGTGATGCAATGACTATAATTTATTGTAACCTAAGAATGCCGCTTCTTTAATACCTACAGGTGCAGTTTCAGATTGAAGTGTCCACTGCCGCCTAGCCTCCCAGCAGACTCTGATTTACTTCTAGTGTTGTATTACATTGGCTGGACCAGAGTTTGACTTTTGAAGCGTGCTATGCTGTCATTAGGTTCCCAGTTTCACTTGTGCATTTATTCTGTTACTCTTTTCACCTAAACTCGGTGATGTGATTGTTGCGCAATTTCACTCAAGTGCTCCCTGCTATATCCTGCTACATTTTACTGATATTTAAGGAAGTCAGGGCGACAGCGCAACAAAATCTAGCGAATTTTCGTGTACTGTTTAGACCGGCTATGATGAGGTCCACGGGAATCAGAAATCGCTTTGCTAGATCCGCTTAATCGTTATATATGAACAGGTACAAATAACATGAAAAAAAGATGACACGTGTTGCCACAGGCACATGTTTATCGTGCCTGCAGAAAGCAGTCGAGGCTTCCCTGCACGTGCTCTCTGCTAGGTCGGAGCCGCTTCTCGCCAACTACGAGAAGCTCCGATCGAAAAAAAACAGATCCTGCTACGTGCGGAGCGTGTCAACAGCTGCGGTGGCTCCGCAGAGGACGCAGACGGACGGCGTTCTTTTAGTTTATGTGCACTCCATCGAGGATGGCACGCTTTTCATTCAGAGAGATTGCCTTTGTCTTCCCCATTGAGGTGCCGGTGGTGCAGAGACTCTCCATCGTTGAATGACGATGATTCGCCGAATTGGTGCTTGAGCGAAGTAGATTTTCGCACAAGAGCGACCTCACCGAACAGATGCTGACACGGATCATGGAGTAAACAAAGAAGCGCGCACGGCACCGAGTTCGCGCTCAAGATACTCTGTCGTCGGTATAGACAGCCTAGATTTAAGAGATGGGGCAACCGTTTGATCGGGGTCACGTGGTTCGTTGGCCGCGTTTGCAAAATGGGCGGCGGCATGCAAGGAGTCAAAACTCCAAAACTTTCCCCTTCTGCGAACGTGTCCGCCTCTCCGCCAAGTTTCCTCGCCTCACTGGCCACGCAACAATCAAATGCACGCATCCTTTCTGCCCCTTCTCTTAAATCTAGGCTCTTTCCGTTGTATCTGCCGGAACGTTGTTGCTAGCGCTCCGAACACCCCTATTGGCATGCCACGACGGCTTTTCTGCATGCAATGCGGTAAAGCCGCTTCCCAGATAAGGAGCGGGGAGCAGACGACGTTGAAGAGACTGCCGCCGGCGGCCTTTCCAGCATCTTCTGCAGCCTGTTCTGGGTGGCTTCTTGGCCGCGGCAGCAAAGTGCGGCGGTCCGAGGCTTATTAAACTTACCGAATTTTATTATTATTTTTTTGTAATTATCACAAACATTTTTCTTCGCTCTGTCCCCAGGAGCCGCACAATTTCCTTCGCTAAAAACACACAAATGCATTGCAAAAGTGCAAACGGGAATGGGAGATGTTTTTCGCTTTGCTGTAGCCGCTATTTCGTTATAGCCGGTCTCGACAGTATCAATTCTGAAAGCTCAGGCCAAAGTGTTAGGGTAGGCTTGTGCAACTGAATTTTCGAAAACATTCGGTTATCGCTTCGAATAATGTATTGTTTTTAGTTTCATGTTGGCAACGAACACTCAGCTTTTTTCGAAGTTCCGCAATGTCTATCTTTGTTCGTTATCCATTAGGGCTCGTTAGCTAGCTCAGTTGAGTGAGCTTTTCACCACACAGGTGTATTGCGGACAAGTGACATTTATAAGATAGTCATAGCGATTTTGTGCATCTCACTTTGCTGCAGTGCAGCCACGTGCCGAGGGGAACAGCACTCCTCCAGATAGCATGCGCATGCATGCATCAGATACTTGCATATTTTAAAAAGAATACCTTGATCCTACAGGTAAAGTCGGATGATGCTGAGTGCACATTGTTTCTACTAAGATTTCCTAGGCTTTTAGTTCACTGTACAAGCTATTAATTGCTCAGATGATATTGTGCACATAATGTGTCATCTAACTTTGCCCGTGGACCAAGATGTGTTTAATTTTTTCTGCTGCTGAATGGAACTGAAGGTGGGACTACATTATAAGTTGTCGTAGCCTAGCATGGGCTAATTTATAATAATACAAGCTCGAGCTGGAAGCTTTGATTTGTGGCCCTGCTGCTTGAGCAATCGTGCAGAGTTTCCGGTTCGTCTATTTTAAAGTAATACCAAATATGGCTGGAGTTATGCCACAACGGTATGTCGGCAACTGCCATCGTGCGTGGCTGGCCACTGCAAACACAATTGGCATCATGCAATCTTTATGCGTCAGCTTTGTCTCGTGTTTTTAAAATCGCATTTAAATGTTGATTGAGTGTGAGGGATTATGCTGTCTGATGTGGAGTGAGTGCTAATATGTGGTTGCAAAACAATTGAGGAAGAAAAAGGAAGGCCTTGCATGCTAAGATAAAACTTTTCGAAAACAAAAAAGCGCAATTCCAGTGCGCATTGTCACAGAGTACTTTCTTTTTAAATTTCGCAGGCCTTTTTTTTTTTTTTTTTTGGGGGGGGGGGGGGCGGAAAAAAAACAAAGCTTTGCCTAATGTGTTGAGACTACAGCAGTCAAGTGTTTTCTAGGGCACTCTACAACTTTTTATTTGCACCTTTGCCACTAAAATAGTATTTTAAAAAGTGAGCTAATTAATCAGACGCTATTAATTTGTCCCGATAAGAACTGCTGACACTTTCGCATGACATTTGCTAACTAATATGCAGTCGGTATAATTTCCATAGAGCGCTCCACTTTTTTAATATCTTGGTTCCCGCTAACTGGGGCACCCGGTAAGTGCTTGTGCTTCGAAAGTTCTTGTTGCTTCAAGATGGTTTTGGCTGCTCCATAAGGTGTTCTAAACTGACTCAGAGCAGTCACATCATTCTAAACGTTTTTGTAACTGATGTGCAATATTTCAGTGGAGGTTGCCCCCAAGGCTGTGCCACCGAGGAGCGACAGTAGCAACCATGGCTTCGCTGCAGAACTCGCCGAGTTTGGTGGAAGAGTAAGTGAAGAGGAAATTGCCCTGTTTATCAAATAAGTCATTCTTTTTTTTTATTTGTGTGGTGCTACCGATACTATCTTAGGCGTGTCTATATACATGCCTTGCATGCGACGTCATATGGCACCGTACCAGCCCCCGTTGCTCCGTACCATGCCCCTGTCCCCGTACCTTCTGCTGCATACATTTCGCAACATCTAATTGATTTTTTGCAAGCCTTGCGGAGGAGAATAGATTCGATGGTGCCAAATTTATGCCGCAGAATATACGGGCACTAGCTGGATCATGGTACGGAGCAATGGCGGCTTTCATGACGTTAATGCAAGCCATGTATAGGTTTCTGGATTCGTGGGGCATTTGAGCATAACTTTATGCATGCCACAGCTTCCCAATAAATACCCAAGTAGAGTGTTACCGCAATTTTTTTTTCTGTTTCAGGTGCATCTGAAGCACGGAATATTTGTAACAACACAACAGTTGGACAAAGCAAAGCTAAATGCGAAGACGGACTCAAAGTTCACAAATCTTATCACATGCTCCGTTTACACGGATGAGGAGCTCATGAACCGTAGTCTCACTGGGCAACCTAGTCGTCGCTACATAAAGCAGGGGGCCAGTGGGAAGCGGGACTTGACTCCTCAGAAGGTCGATGCCATTGGGGGTAAGCGCAACCGACATCTGTGATTTTAGATTTACCTATTTTATGAATGTTAGGGAAGGGATATTTTACTTGTAGCCCCTGGCTAGTAAACCATGCCTTATTTAGGAATGTTTCCTACTAAGTTGAAAGGGAATACATTTGTGCATGTATAACAAGTGCATCGTGATTGTGTTCTTAATTTTGCAGTGGCTTTGGGCCACTTTGTGGACAACCACATCCGAGAGGGTGTCAAAAGGGAAGCGCGGGTTGGTGCTGTCCGCACCATCCTCTCCAACTTCCTGGTCGACCACAACCGGGCAGATGAAAGAGCTGCCAAAACAGCGATCGCCAAGAGCCAGCAGTGAAGTGGAAACAATAAAAGGCTATTGTTGCATCTCATTTTTATTTTATGGTATTTATTTTAGGAGTGCAAATGTCTGCTCAACTAATATTTGCACAGTTTTGACTATTGGTATCTATAGTGTCACTTTTTTGTGATGCATAGCAAATTGTGCTTTGATTGTCAACACATTTATTTCCAGCCTAGGCGGAGGCCTTGTGTGTATCATGTACTAATAGTACTAATTTAAATTAATGCTATAAAATCAGTGGTTCCATTTTATATGCAACAGTTCTGTACATCCAGTTTCAATTTCCAGCTGATTAAACCCAGTTTCTATTTCCAGCGGATAAAACCCAGTTTCGACTTCCAGCCGATAAAACCCAGCTTACTGATTACCAGCTGAACGTTAGGAAAAGCGACGAAGAGAGAAAGAAACGCACTGCTGGACTCTCAACCCTTTTAATAAACTTCCTTTTCCACAACCTCAAGTAAACTTCTTTTTCCTCAAGTTTATTAAAAGGGTTGATAGTCCAGCAGTGTGTTTCTTTCTCTCTTCGTCGCTTTTCCTAACGTTCAGCTGGTAATCAGTAAGCATGAATAACCAACCGGCTCAGCTATAGGCCATCAATAAAACCCAGTTTCGGTTTACAGTGGATGAAACCCAGTTTCCGTTTCCAGTAGATAAAATCCAGTTTCGGTTTCCTGTTTCATAATCCACTATGAATTTAGGCTGGAAACAATCAAACTGTTTTTTTTTTAAATTTAGACTGGAAAAAATCAAATTTGTTTTTCGGTAGGGAGCTGCCCCAACTTTCGCATGAAAGGCGGCTGGAGACGACGGTGTTTCTGCACGCTGATCTGAGGGGGAGGCCGTACCGTACACAGGATTTCGACAAGGCACTGGAGGAGTCCATGGGTAAGAAGCACGTGTTGGGGCTGGGAAACTTCCAGTACAACCACGTTCTGCTTTGCACACTCGACAGCGCCTAGGCGAAGGAGTGCCTCGCTACATTCAAGTAGCTCACCATAAAGGGAAGAAGGGTCTTTATTATCGACCCCAGCCAGATGTAGGTGACGCGGCAAGTCCACTGGCCGTCTACGCTCGTGACGGACAGCGAGGTCGAAAGTGCTCTTGCCTCTCTCGGCAGGTTCAAGCAATTTACGCAAGAGATATGGCAGGGACCAAACGGCGCACAGGAGGAGCACAACACAACGAGAAGTGTCACCCTTGTTCTAACTGGAGGAGCAAACAAGAAGAACCTTTCTTATCAGGCCTCGATCGCTGGCTACCCGTTGTTGCTCCCTATGACTGGCCGACCGCCGCTGTGTCTCCGGTACAATCAGCTGGGGCCCATGCGGAGGCAGTGCCAGGCTCCTCGGTGCCACAGGTGTCGTGGATTCGGCCACGTAGTGATTCAGTGCGTGCCGACATACGCGGTCGAAGCCAGGGTCCAAGTGAACGCGGCCTCGGACAACGTGTTTCTGCACGACGGTGACGAGGAAGTGCAGCCTGCCTTCATGGAGTCACTGCCGCCGCTCGACGCCGGGGATGCATCGGGGATACAGGCGGGCATCCGGAAGTGACGGCTGGAGAGTTCGTGGTCCAGGAAGCAACGAAGAAGTGGCACAGGTCGACGGCGTCGTACAGCTGACAGAAGGGCCGGCGGCATCCGCTGAAGCAACCGGCTCGTCGCCGGCATCGAAGTCGGCCTCCCTTTCAGTGGAAGCAGCCGCACCATGCAAATCTCTTCAACCGAGCGGCTAAGGTGCAGCGAAGCAGTCCAAGGTCACCAGGCAAAGTTTACGGCAGAAACCCCAAAACCCGGACAACCTCCGTTGTAATGGGGATGAGCATTTCCCTCATTCTGGTGAACCCGCCCGTCTTATTGTTCAAAACAGCCCTCTCAATCTTTGTTACTTTCTTTTGTGTATGGGTGTGGGAGGGGATGAAACGCGAGTACGCCACATGTTAACTTTTCAGAAAATTATATGCAATGAACGACGATCAGTGGTATCATTTGCAGAGTGACGTTCACCAGCATGTGTCTGGGCTCCCACCTGCTTTTCTAAAATATATTTATTTAAATACAAGGTTTGTAAAGAGCACGCTAATTTTATTAGAATAATTCTTTACTGATTTTTATTTGAAATTTCTGCCATCATGTTAACTGAGACTTCGATCCCGAGTGAACATGATGCGCTCAGGGTAAAAATCCTTACGACTTACTGTTTAAACCGACTCAATGGACGAGGCGGTGAAATTGCCTTACTACTCTGCGGCAATACTGAATGTCAGTTACTTGACTGTCACAGTTGAATTACGCCTTGCTGTGAAATACTCTTTTTGTGATCAGATGAGACAGTGACCTTTGTTTTTTTACTGGCCACCTAATAGAGATATCCAGATGTTTCAAAAAATCTTCGATCAACTTCAAGCCTTCGTTGGTGAAAACAAAAATACCTTAATTTCTGGAGGAGGTTTCAACATCGACATGAGTAACAATGTCCATTCTGCCAGGAATTTTAGCAGTCCAATAATATTCAATGGTTTTTTAATGATTTGTGCGTCGACTAGTGTCACAACTGAATGACAATCAGTCCTTAATTTGTGTATTACACATTTATTGCAGTCGTACGCAAAGGCAGGAGTACTCGTGCAGCGTTAGTTACCATTTCGTAGTGTCCCTCTGTGTTGAAAGAACTCAACTAGCAGCTAACAAAGGCCCAAAAAATGGACACCAATAAATTACGGAGAAAACCGTTAACTCTTTCCGCGTTTCCTTGCTGCGGGAAAATTGGGACAGGAGAGATACATTCAGTGAGGCGAATAATGCTTTCGATAAGTTTATTGACATTTTCAAAAAAGTTATATACCGACCACTTTCCTATTAAATAACGAAGACGCGGTAAAAACATGGAAGCCGTGGATTACGGCGGAGCTGCATAAAGAAATGAAAATAAGAGACAAACTATACAGATGCTTCCTGAATACTCGTGCACTCGATGGTTTCAAGACTTTTTAACAGTACCGCGATAAGTTGTCGAAGAAGCTGCGATATGCGCTGACAGAATACCACTTATCTGCTTTAAGCGATATAAACAAGCAACATGACGTGTTATGGTCCACAATAAACAAATTATTACATCGTGGTTCTCCGCATGCACCTGTCTCAAGTCTACAAGTGAACGGAAGGGAATTGTCTGGTGCCGAATCAGCTGACGCCCTTGATGATTTCTTCGCAAACATGACTACACGTGGTAACTCGTCGGCTGATCTCGAATACGTAAGCATTCGAAATGGCAAATTATTGTTTCTACAACCGGTCACCACGCCTGAGGTGATATCAGTAATCGAAAGTCTAAATTAAGGCTGTCTTCACATAAAAAATGCAAGAAGCAAAGCTTACAGTACTTTAAAAATGAGATAGAAATGATCTCGGAAATGCTAGGCTAATTTCCGTCCTGCCCGATTTTTCGAAGGTATTTGACAAACTTATGCATTTTCTAGATTTATTGATAAGTATAACTCTTTGGCGCCACATTAATTCGGCTTTTTCAAAGACATATCGAGTGAACTAGAATAATTTGAACGAAGCGAATATATACTCACACATTTTAAAAACAGAGCTGCCTATCTTGGTGTATTTGTGGAGTTTTCAAAGGCTTTCGACTAAGTAAGTCATGACACTTTCCTGGAAAAGCTTAAATACTAAGGTATCCGGGGACGGGGTTTATTGCTTCTAAAATCGTACTTATCTAGTCGAAAACAGGTTGTCCAGATGAACAAAATGCGCTGAATGGCGCATGCAATGCTTAGTGGTGTGCCTCAGGCTTGCACATTAGTGCCACTGCTTTTCAACTTTTACCTTAACGATATTGCAAATATTAGCCCTACAGCCAAATTTATATTATATGCCGATGATACTAGCATATTTTTTCACTAGCCACCCAGGTAACAATTTATGTTGTGGAGACAGTCGGCGCAACAATGTTTCGCAACATGAAAACAGTTGTATTGCAATCGCGCAACAATGTTGTAGCAACAGTCATAACACTGCAGAAGTGTCCGCTGCTAAAGCACTGCGGCAACTGTGTCCGTCAACCGTTGACTGTCTCATGCTCGCAACAGTTACCGAAGCATTGCTTTTACCCAGCAAAATCTGTGCTGTCCTGATGTTGCTAAACATTGCGGAAAAGACCAGCGCAGCTGTAGGCGAAACATTATCACGCAACACAAGCTCCGCCAACAAAGTCACGTTTGCATTTGCGAGAGTGCAGAACTGCTGTTTTGCTACTATTCGACTGATGTTGCGGTAGCGTCGGGACCTTTGATTCCGAAATGTTGTGGCAACGTAACTTTCTGCTTTCGGAAAACAAAACAGATTGCGTTTATACTGGCAGAATGCAGTCGCCAAACATTGCTTTCCAAAAGTGTTCCAACCGTACGACACAACAGTTTTGCTCTAGGTCGGGATAGATGTTTCGAGGAATTGTTGCGGAAACAATGGACACCATTGTTGGTTGACTGTTGCTCAAACCTATTCGGCAGACGTTGCGCGCCACAACGGGACTGCAGCTGTACATCAGTTTTCGCCAACTGCTGCCGCATGCATCTTCTCAACATTTGCACTGCATGACGAGGCAGCGCTCCTCGCAACAGTGCTTCCGCATGATCGGGGCAACAATGTCTTGCTTTTGTTGCTACAGTCCGTCATGCCACTGCTGCGTTGCATATTTTTGCGGGTATTCGTCTCTTGTCTCGCAACAATTTGAAAACAGTTGGGCAGCCTTTTGGTAATTATTCCGGGCAGCTCAACGCGGAACAGTATTACAGTCCACGCAGCTAGTACTATGTCTGCTTGTGTGTGTGTGTATATATATATATATGTATATATACATATATATATATATTCCGTACGGCGGAAGCTCACTGTCGGCGATTGCAGCGCCGCCATTCCTCCCGCCTTCACCCCTAAAGGTGACCGCATAGCTACGTGTACTCGTTTAGGGATTGCAGCGGTCACAGTTACTCTTCTATTTCGGCTTCGAACAGCAATCTCGGCGCCGAAGCATATACGGTAGATATGGCAACACCCGCTCACAAGCAGGCGTATCGTGAACTACTACAGAAGTCAGCACGCACCCAGGTCAGGACGCGCTACCTAAAATCTCCGGTGATTCGTGGTTTTAGAATCAAAATATTAATTGTACCGCAAAACTTTGTAAACTCGAATTTTTAAAAATCATCACGTCTTTGTCATTTTGCACCTATCTCCAATAAAAGCTTTTAGAAAAAAATTGTTTATTTGTTTTTATGCAAAAAACAAGCTTTCTAAAAGCGCATGGTAACCAGAGTCCAGATGCTGGCCGCAGAGGTTACTCCTTCTGTGCATGCTAGTAGAGGGCGCCACCGCCTTGTTCTGGAGTTCTCCGGCCCCGCCAGCACCGCTCCGTCGACTTATGCGAAGCTCTGTGCGACGACCGTCGTTTTAATGACATTTCTTTTGAAAAGTTCCGAAATCATATGTTTGAAGAGTATCATGAAACTGCCTATTGTTCACGTGCTTTACTGCTGCCTGTGGTTCATTAATTGGGTAACTGGTACGAGTTGGACAGCTCTATCCGGCAACACGGGGAAATCGTGTTGCCGGCGACCTTGTCACATCGAGGTAACAACTACAGTCCGGCAAGAAGTTGCTGCCGCCCGGCAACCGTGTTGCCCGATTTGTTGTCCGACAACCCTGTCACACCGCGCTGACGGCGGGGACAACACGGGGAACACTCCGCCATCTTGATTGTTTACCATCGTTCGTGTGAGGCGCGGATCGCCGGAAATGTGACTCTTACAAGTGCTAGTGCTTTTGAAGGGCCGGAAATTACCACGGTACGACATCAACCAGTGACTGTGATTAGAAAACTTGACACGGGGAGTATTTTCCGCTCTTTATTTTATCAAACTGTTCTTCATTCGCTGACAAAGCAGATGGCCTTAACCAAGGAAAGTGACATCGCTGATTTATGTTCGGGATTTACGCCACCGTATGAAGTGTTTCTGTCCTGTTCTTTCTTTCAGGCAATTCCTATTTCTACTGTAAAATTGAGTTAGCACCAGCAGTACCCCAAAACGTCGTTTGTAGCCTGGTGTTGAGCTGAATGACAGTGCTTCAAAACTGCGACACCAACACGATCGGCCCTCATAACAATCGGTGGAATAAATATTTTTCAACGCTGTCTATTTGCCTACCGCCTGCTAAGTGATAGCTTCATTCGCCAAAACCTCCTGGGTATTTTTGAAACAAATCAGGTGTCTGGTAGCGGCTGTTTTTGTCAAGTTCCAAGCATCAACAATCATGATCAGAGTGGTCGTTTTAATGCTTCGATTTTTCAATCTTTGGTTTTCTGGATTATTTTTATTATACTTTATCACTGGGTGAGTAGGCATGCCATTTTATCTCAGTATTAGTAATGTGAGCTGGTCTCCTCGGCAGTTCTAATTTCAAAACCAGTCTGAACGGTCACGACCGTAGCTGTGACCATTTTGAAAATTGTTTTCCGTAATTACGCAGTAAAAATATTCCTCAAATTATTTTAGCTGCACTCCAGCCTTGATTATTGTTAAATAACGTTTTCCAAGCCTTTATTTGAGCAAGACGTTATTGATAGGGAACTAGCTCTACCATCGAAGCTAACTATGTTGTCGTGTTGCCGGCCCGAAATTCGCTCAGCCAGCGATCAGGGCAACACACGTTGTCCAACACAAGTTGCTGCTGTTTTTGTTGCCGAGGGCTGTCATACCGAGGCAACACTTTAGTTGTCGTTCAAATTGTCGTGCTGTTGCCGCGATGTGACAGGTATGTCGAAAAACGCGGGGAGCGAGCAACAAGTTGCCCGACTGTGGGGCAACGTGTTGTGTTGCTGTTACCGTCGTGTTGCCTCAGTGTGACAGGGCCTTTATGAACACTATCAGGCTACAGTGCCGCTGACTCAAAAAAAAAAAAAAATAACCACCCAATTTGGGGGGGGGGGGGGGGTTATGTGTATGTTTATACAGCCTAGAACTTGGTCTGCCTCTACGGGCGACGAGTCTCCAAGCTGTAGATGAGCAATTTAGCCAGTGCAGTAAAACCGCTAGCCTGGGGTCTTTAAGGTGCATCACGCAGTAGCGATACACGACCGCACGTCGGTACGATGCTCATCCAGATCGAAACGGGCAGGAATGGGTATTGAACCCAGGATCCCCGAGTTCTGCAGCGCGAGCTTTCGCTCCACGTGACATCCTCAAAGATTAGCAGAGCATCCACTCATGTAATACCCCCCCCCCCCCCTTTGCATTTATATTCATATTGTACTCCGCTTAAAGGAGTCATGAAATTATTTTTCATTCTTCCTTAGCTTTAATCCTCAACTTAAAAGCGGATTGAAAAATCACGTGGTCGTGACATGCTTTTGCACCGGTGCGATGACTCGAAGCTTTCACCGTGCTTTTTGAGCACATCATATAGCTTGTCATTCGCAAGTGATAATAAATTCCGTCAGGGCACTCATTGACCACGAACGCGAATCCAAATAATTGTTGACTAGCGCATACATCCGAATGACACAGTTCTCGTGTCCAATGCGAGAGCTCGGGTCGGCTGACGTGCTTTGGGGACCGTTGACGTGCTTGGGGTAACGCTGACATGCTCTGAGTACAGCGGATGTATCACAATGAAAAGGCGGAGAGCTTTCAAGGGAAATGAGGTACAAAATAGTCCCTTATATTTACAAATGTTGGTACCGAGAAGCTGGATTTTGACTTTCTACCCTTTTTATTTTGGCCCACTAAACGATATGCGAATAGTAAACTCCCAATGTAAAATCATTTATCCCAGCCCAAAATTCATTTCATGTTGATTAAAAGGATAAAAGGCGTGAACAGAACAGGACGAAAAATGAACCACGTACGACACGGACAAGCGTCAACGTCCAACTGATTTAATAAAACACGAAACATTGTCAAACTGTTGATCCTCATCGCCTAAACACATGCAATAGATAAAGGATCGTATCGCTCATCACACGCAGCCCTCAAGAAACTCACTTTCTTTGTTTAATAGATAAAGGGATGGCTGCTTACGCATTTGTCAGCCGCTTTGTGTATACCGAAAGCTACGATTAATCCCCTTTCCATCCTCTTCCCTCTCTTAATAAACCTTGTGTGCTCTAACAAAGGTTCACACCCGCATCGTTTACAGTGCTCCGCAAGATGCTCACCCGAATTATTCGTCCGGCTAGCTTGTGTTCCCGCGCTCTTTCATTAAGGCATCGGCCGGTCTGACCAATGTAAACTTGGCCGCAACTAAAAGGAATTTCATAAACCACCTTAGTCACGCCTTTTAATCTTTTAATTGATATGTACCAACCAGCCCAAACCAATTTTTTATTTAATTTCATGGCCCCTTTAAATCTGAAAATCATTAAAAGTAAAAACACATCGAAAAAAAAAAGCCTCGCTGAAAGCTGGAGCTTTTTTTCTAAAGAGGGGAATGTAAATTACCTTGATCCGCAAGTGCGGCACTAGGAGTCTAATTTTAGCATTCACGTTTTGTTCCGTGAGCCGGTCATAACACATGAACATGTCGGGACCACACCGAACCTCGTAAACAACTCCGGAACGCAGCCCAGTGACGGAACCTTACATTTTTTGTTACATCCTTGTTTATGTTCGAAGTAAAACGGTTTTATCTATCTCATCCGGAAGACCGTTCTAAAAGCAGCACTCAAAAAAAAAAAAAAAAATTTGGGCAAAAGTTTTTTTTTTTTTTTTTTATTTACGCGGGAAACCAGAGAAGCACGGAAGTACACTATTTAACTTTGAAACAATTTGGGGGCTTTTGTAACTGAACTTCAAACTGTAGCCAGCTGACATTATAATCGCTCAGACACAATGAAAACAAGTATGTTATAGTGCATTGCATACGAATGACAGACAGCTACTTTGACGAGCTCTGAGTGGGTGCTAAGCATAAATCAAATTTTCCTTGCATGCTTTCCATAAGACGAGCGCAATTCTTTATCGCAGTCCATAAACTGTATCCCTTTCCAAGTGGAAGTTATTTCATCGTAGCCCAAAATCGCACAGGATTCCCGTTTTGCTACCAGAATATATATACATATATATATATACATTTATTTTTTTACATTTTGAGACAGCAGTTATTGCTTTTTCCTTAAAGATAGTTTTTGCATCCTTCGGGACCGCTAACAATGACCAGATTAGTCGGTCTGGAGCGCGGTCATGGACTTGTCCTTCCGTTCCCCTTTCAACGATATGACACCGACGTGATATTTCCCTTTTTAATATGGAAAGATTAATTCCTCAGAGTCGGATCACTCAATCTGTCTAAAGAATCATTTGCGTGGCTAAAGTGCCTTACCAAACATATTCACCGCGTTATTTCAATCAATCAATCAAATCTTTTTTTTCTCCAGAAATTCTGGAGGGGAGCCTAGGCAAAAAGCTGTTCAAGAACAGCTTGACTGGGCTCAGGCTCCCCCGTTTACAGGCAGCAGCATTCAATAGAGAAACAAAAAAAAAATGAATACACAGTACGCACACATATAGATACATGAAAATAATTGCTACAATTCATTTGAGAATTGAAAATACAACAAGAACCAACTAAACAAAGTACGACAAGATGTCTTTGTTGCTAGCCGAATATACATACATGAAAATAAATACTGCAATTCATTAAAAAAATAAAAATACAACAAAAAACAACTAAATAAAATACGACAAGATGTCTTTCTTGCTAGCCGAATATATATCTATGTTATTGGTGAGACATGTATTTAACAAAGATGGAAGAATATGGCGCAGGGATTGCAGATTATAGTTTGTACGTGACCTTTATGTGTACGTCCAACTTTACGGGAGACATACTCGTTGGTGTAGTTTATTTTATGTTTATTTGTTTCTCTTCATTTCCCTGACATCCGGTTTGATGTTAAGCGGATTGTATTAAGAAGAAAATTACGGGGGTTCAGTCAAAAGTAGGAATAGTTCTAGTACTGTTGGGGGATGTTCCCTTTTTGGGCATTTGCGTGCCCATTTTCCGTCTATGTGGTGTGGTGAACCTTAGCGAGGATTAACCAGCCGGACGACCGCCTGTAAACACTCTGGGCTTTGGGAAGTGTTTTTTCTTTCTAGCTTTTGCCGGAATGTGTATTCACTCACGCTTTGAGGTCAATAAACCCCCAGCTGCCTTTGCCTTGACCGTTTTTGTTTTAATTTTTCATCTCGGGTTTCATAGTAGTGTATGCGCAACATGTTCGCACCGTCAGAAAGCGGATGCTTCTTACATTAAATGAAAGGCCACGAACTCGGAGCGACCGCAACACGCTGGCAGTTCACGGCCAGCGATATTGGAGAGTTCTAGTGGACCGTACTCTAGAAATTTGCGTACGCATGGAAATTGCGGGTCGTGAGCGCGCATGCGCAGAACGCAATAAAAAAGCTAGCCTATTGCGTACGCACGCAACGCTAGGGATCTTGCGTTGCGGGCTAGCGGGCTTTGCGGGAAGCTCTCGAGAGATCTCGGGCCCAACGAGAGCACCAGTTTCAAGATGGCAGTTACCTCGACTGGCGCAGCAAGGGCGACAAGGTCATGACAGGGTATCTGTCGGCGGCTTTGCGACTGATTTGGGAGAACCGGGGGACCTCGTGATGTCGCGGTGTATGTGTGTTGACAGGAGACCTGTCGGCAACTTTGAACTGACGCCGTCTGAGCTTATCGTTGGCTGGAATGTACGGGGGCCTAGGGAAAGGAAGAGGGAAGGGGCTAGGGCTTTTGGGAAAAGAAAGAAAAAAGAGGAGGACAAAGGGTAGCGAGTGACATATAAGTTTGTCCTGTGAATAATCGTCACCATGGTAACCTGCGCTGTTTTCGTCGACCATTTTGTCACACTCGCCGGTCGTGCGCGCGCTCTACGCCGCTAATCCTCGTTAGGGCCAGGGAGCGCCCACCGCTCTCGTTCAACGGCGAGTCTCCGGCATCCGATGCCGGTCTGATGCGTTTCATTTTGTCGCGGGAACTCGTGTTTCGTTAGAAGCAACGCACACTTCCTGCTCGCAAATTCAAAATATGAAACACCCAAATAAAGAGAGCGACAGCCATCACGACCACCATCCCGCTCAGCCTCCGACTCCTCTCATGAACGGAAACGGAAGTGGTCTCACTGTGTTGCCGCTGTTTCGAGACTACAGAAACTCAACGTTGTTTACGTTTAGCGAAATAAGAAGTAGAAAAAAATGGCGGTGGCAGAGGATCTCGGAAAGGGTAACAAGAAGTTGGCGCCACCCTAAAGTGGAGAAAAAACATGTAGGCACCCTAGGGCTAACCCGTCTCAGCTCAAGGCTGTATAACATACAAAGCAAGCCATTTTTATTTTTGGTTTGAGACTTCGTCTGTTTTGTTCTGTGTTTTGTCTTTCATCCGTATCCCAGTCTCTAGTTTACAACCATGCTCAATTGATTTCTCACGTACGTAGATCGGGCAATCAGGAAGCGACTGAATGATTCCGCGCCGGGCTGCTGGCC
This sequence comes from Ixodes persulcatus, assembly GCA_013358835.2. Classification (NCBI taxonomy): domain Eukaryota; kingdom Metazoa; phylum Arthropoda; class Arachnida; order Ixodida; family Ixodidae; genus Ixodes; species Ixodes persulcatus. The sequence goes on from JABSTQ010007448.1 coordinate 127,045, forward strand.
GTACCGTTATGTAAATGACTACCTAATCATGCATGAAGAGCAGACAGACTCTGAGACTACTGAGACTATCCTGGAGGCCTTATCGTCGGGCCCCGCAGGCCTTGTCTTTAAAAGGGAGGACCCCTCCGACGGAACTCTCCAATTCTTAGACCTTCGTTTGGCGACCCATCCCGGGGGAATCTGCTGGGAGTTTAGGCAAAGGACGGAAGAAGCCAGTTCCGCATTTCGCTAGCGCTCAATCCAAGACCGTTAATTAAACCAGGGCTCGTCAAGTCCCTAATGACGTCAGCGCGTTCTAGATCCTGCCCCCGTTACTCGGAGCTATAGTGTCCGGCTGCAGACGTGGAGGTTGAGGAAGGTCGACTTTCCCGACGACCTGCTGGACAACTCGCTCAAGAGGCTAATTTTCGCCCCTTCTACTCCGACACCGGCACCCAGACAAGGGAAGAAAAAGCTGGCCGTCATTCCTTATTCACACAACACAGCGCATCGGCTAAAAGCGCTCGCGTCCAGATTCGAAGTAGGGGTGGCGTTCAGCTGCAAATTCAAACTCAGTTAACAAAATGGTTAATTGCAATCCTCTAAACAATACCTCCTCTAAGATGCGCGGGCATCATTTCGTCTCATGTAAAAAAAGAGGCTCTACTCCATCCCGTTCTCCTGCGGCGGAGAATGCATAGGCCAGAGAGGCAGGTGTATCAATGATCCTGCGGGAGCGGGAGGACTCGGCTCGGCGCACACGATCGTAGTGCATCCAGACTTGGAAGTAATTCATTACAAGTAATGTGATTACTTGTAATTAATTACTTTTATTGTAATTTAGTCATTAATCTGTTACTTTTTTAAAAATATACTTTGTAAAGTAATCTACTTACTTTTACAGTAACGAATTACTGAAATTACTCGTTACAATACTAACGTCCCATCAAAGAGAAAAAAAGAGTGGTAGAAGGGATATGCACTGGCCTTCGCGCTTTTAGCATGCCAACACAAGACTCGGGTGAGGTGCTGGCGTGGAAAAGGTAAGGAATTCACGGAAAGCACAAGAGCCCAGCCAGAGCCCGTTTCGGGACTCGATCGTACGGTCAGCCAAGCTGGGCGGATTCGACTGTCTACATGAAGGCAACAGGCCTCGACTTCTTGGAAAACGAAGGCACTGCTTCGAGCGCACGAAAGAGTAAAAAACAAATGGCCCATAAAACCGCCGCGTGGGGTTCGTGAGGACTAGGGCCGCGAACACTGTGACCATGGCGCATGCGTCCGCTACCTTCCCTCCTCTCGCCTCCTCCACTCTTCCCCACCCTTCTGAGTTGTTCCTCAAAAAACAATCAGTGTTTATTTTTTTCGTTTCTTTTTTTGTGTCGTTACACGAAACCGTCTTTTGCTTGTTAGTGTTTCTGCCTACACACGCCCCCGCCCCTCCCCCCGGCAAATACGAAAAAAAAATCTAATGAAACCTCGCCCCTGCTCATTGAAAGCGCTGTGAAAGCTAAATACTGGCTGGACCAACCAGCTATTGGCTTCTTTCACTTGAATTCGCACTAGCGGATGCATAGGGCAAAAACATGAGGGGTGCGATGACAGCAGTTCATTGGAACTAAAAAAATATTAGCGTCAACCCTGCTGTCAGTTTAAACAGTAGCTTTCGACAGCAGGCAATAAGCTGGTCGGGGAGCACAACAAAACGGCTAGGGACATCCAAGCTGGAGTCCTCGTCAGCGAATTGCGCCTGCGGGAACTTAGACCGAAATTTTAGGAAAAGGGAACACAGTCCGAGTTTTCTGAGAATAACAGTGGCTGACTTGGACAGTGGAGTTGAGAATCCCCCTGTAAACGCGTGAAAGACATGGAAGCGTGCTGTTCACTGAAAGTTGTGCTTTTTTAAATAATTTATAAATGGCAAAATCAGTTCAGCTGAGGGATCGCACATTAATATTTCGTGTGACGTCTTGGTTTTGATAAGTTTGGGGATCAAGAAAGAAGATCAAGTGGGTCATTTGGTCGGATAACAGCCTTCATCAAAACGGA